>PVJX010004873.1:0-90306 GCA_004027295.1 Dolichotis patagonum
ATGTTTCCACACTATTAAGGGTAGCAATTCAAGCTCATGGGAAATGATTCACTATTTGAGAGTATAGATTTGCCTATTATGCTCCCTGATCTTCATTCAGAACTACTATTTGGGCATTTGTATGATGTCTAGTCCATAGGCACAGGATACAATACAACATAACATCTAACCAGGTTTTACTTCATAGTAAAAGGTGTCTGTAACCATGGGTTCCAATAGCTGTATCAGCTGTACCACAGCCTGTGTGATCCAGAACCTGCTGGCCCAGTAGAGTTCTGGAATAGAATGCCGAAGGTGCTGTTCTAGTACCAGCTAGGAGACAATGCTCTGCAAGGAGGAGTAGTGCTCTCTCGGATGCAGTACTTCTTCATGTGGTACAGATCCCCAACAGGAACCATGCATGTGTCCAGGAAACAAGAGATGAAAACAAGGAACATCCCCATTTACCATCTTCTTAGAGACCCACTGGTGGAGGTGGGGCTTCTTATTCCTGCAACTCTGTGGACTCACAATCCCCTAAGGTGCTATATTCTTCCTAGGTGTCACAATAAATATGCCACAAAACTAAGCTTCAGATGCTGTCTGGAAACTCTGGACTCCTTGAGTTCAGGAGATAGAAGACGAGAGGAAGAGTCCATGCATTGGTGGAACGATATTAGCTTGGTGTTTCACAATTGAAGCAAGAAAAATGTGCATAGTTCTCAGACTATCCACTTGGCAACCTTTGGGTAATCCCTTACCTAATTGTGACAGTAACTAGGTAAACACAGCAACAGTGGCCTGAGAATAACATTACCAGGTGCTCAGACCTCCTAGCTATTAGGTTTGTCTTACCAGTTTAACCACAACAAAGATGGTAACTGACAACAAATTTAGAATTAATGACAAGAGAGGAAATGAGTTCAGTTGTGGTCTCAAAATGAACTGAGAAGAAGGTTGGTACCACTAGTTTTCCTCGCCTGTTTCTCTTCAGGAAGAGAACCCCTAAAACTCTAGAGGAATAGCTTCCTGAATGTGCATCAACACAGTGCAAGGGCTTAACAGTGACAGACACAAAACTACGCTGCTTTAAAACCTCGTCAAGAAAGAACTTGCCAAAACTGCAGAGTGTGCTTAGGTGACATCACTCAACTGCTAACATTTTAAAATCTGCCTCTAGGCTTTTATTGGGGTCATATTCTTCCTGAGATGGTACTTGCCAATGATTGAGCAACACTGTGGTATAAGCAACACTGTGGCTTTTTATCCCAACATGTGCCTCTTCAAGGATATAGTATGTGTATACTTACAATTTGGTTGCAACCAGAATCCTGGAAAAAATTCTGTGATTAGAATTCATTCATTCGCCAAGGTACCACTGTATTTGCTCTAGAACCACACTGTCCAATCCCATTCCTGTCTTCTTTGCCCCTTACAGATTCTTAACTCCATCTCATTGCCTGCTTCCTAGAAGACCCAACTAAAAAACTTAGGGTTTTCTAGCTTCATCCAAAAAGTTAGGGCTCAACCCTAACTTTCCTTGTTTTTTTTTTTAAATTTTATTTTTTTATGATTGGAGATATGATGCTATATTTTCATTCAGATATGCATACAAATATTTACCAGGTTCATCTTTTGTGTGCTGTATTGGTAGAACTGAAATTTATAAACCTAAATATTTTAAACCACCAAAATGCATCTTTGGCAATGGTCAGCTATCTTTATTATGAAAAATAATTGTTAACACTACTATATACTAGCAAGTATGTACTAATTCAATTCTTAAAACTATAAAATAGGTGAGTACTATAATTGTTCTTATTTCACAGATCAGAAAATAGGCACAGAAAGTGAAGTAACTTGCCCAAGGTCAACAATCTATAAATATATCACAGAATTTGCCAGACATAGTGATACATGCCTCTAATCCCAGAATTCTGGAGGTTGAGGCAGGAGAATCATTGCCAGTTCAAGACCAGCCTGAGTTATATAGTGAGATCCTGCTTCAAAAACAAAAACAAAAACAAAAACAAAAACATAGAATTATAGAACTCATGAGTCAACACAAGTAGTTCAGCTACAGTATCGGGTCCTGACCTAGATCCTCGATCTCCCAAAAGAGTGTATGGTGGAGGTTAAATAAAAGGCGACAATTGTATGATTTTTTTAGGGCTCTAGGAGGGTCAAAACCCTTTAGTTAAGCTTGAGACTCTGAGGGCTAAGACTTGATCTCTCTGGATCAGCCACTTTTATTAAGACTATGACAAAAGGTGAGAAAACTGAAAAAAGTGCAGGAAATGAGCAAGGCCTTGGGAGTCACTTCAAAGATTTCTCCAAGTGGTAAATTATGCCAATTTAGGAGACTCATCTTATCTCCAAGATAACATTCATGGTAGGATTGAGACTGCAGGAGTGAACTTCCTTTAACTGCTGTCTCCATTTACTTAATTAGTGGAGGGGCCAAGGTGTCTTCAGCTGTGGCCCTGTTGCCCTTTGAGGTATCTCTGGCCTCACAGGCCACTACAGGCCTCAGCCAGGACCAGTGATTCATAGATGCTCACTTACTATGAATCAGCTCCCATTGCCAGGCAAGGGGCCGAGGCCTAGGACACAACACAAACACTTTCACAACATAGAAACATAGAAAGCCAAGTGTTCACAAACATAGAAAGCCAATTAGTAAAATGTAAATACTGCTCAGAGCTTCTTAATAGTGGTCTCCAACACTACAGTGTTTTAATTCTTAATATACTGTATCTACAGAGAAGAAATGAAAGTACAACCCTTCTAAAATTGTAATAGAAAAGTGTTTGGAAAAGTTAGACTTGGTTTGTAAAAGGGAAACATAGAAAAGTATTTTAGGAACTCAGTTCCCAAACAGTACAAGCAATTCACTTTTAGGCTTTGTTACTACTAAAAAGTAAAGGTTAAGGATAAAAACAGTTTAAAGCTCTTGCTCTGATCCTTTTACAGACTGTTTGCAACTCCACCAGGTAATGATCTCTTTATCTTCACAATGCATCACCAATTGTACTGTTACCTTAAATACAAACATCATAATCTCTATAGAATTCTCATTTTATTCTGTTTATGTTCTAATGGTCCCATTCACTTGCTTTTGAAATCTCAAGGCTTAACAGGTATTAACATTTAGCAATACATATATTTTAAAATTATTATTACTTTTAATTTTTAAATTTTAATATTTATTTATTTTTGCCTACTAGGCTTTTGGTCAAAGTAAAAAGTTTAAAAGGGGTCTTTAGCTACACTGAAAGGGCTGAGGTGCAGTTCAGTGGTAGAGCACTTTCCTAGCACGTGTGAGGTCCTGTATTTAATCCCCAACACTGAAAAAAAAAAGACTTCTAAGGAAAAATGATTACTAAAAACTATTTTTGGGTCAAATGAAAAGAATTTGTTTGAGATTAAAGTAAGCCCTACAAAATCCTAGTTATTATAGTATCAAGCTTCCGGTGAGCACTCCAGCTATAAGAACTACAGTTCCCATAACACACTGTAGGCTTCCCACACTGAAGCGACTATTGTCTGTCGTCATTTCCTCTCGGTCTGCCGGTGCATGCTGGACTTGGTAGTTCACACGAACTTCTCTTTCGTCTCGGCTTCAATAAGGCGAGGGTGTGGCTGTATCAACTGTTTTGACTATGGTATTAAGATACGGTATTACTATTAAATTAATAGTATAACATGTCAAAGCCAATTTAGCGGCAGGCTTTGTGTATTTCACACTCCGCCTTCCTCCTAGCCCCAGGACTCTGGAAGGGGAAGTGACGTGCATCCGGTGTAATGGCGGCGCGGTCGAGCTTTAGGTAATTGCTGAACTCCGTAAACTCGCGACAGACTGCGAGCCGGAGTAGGGGTGGTGGGTTCCTGGGTCGGGTGGATAGCCCTGGGAGTGGGTGCAGCCACGCTGGTGTGTCCGTGGGCGGCAGTGGTGCGCGCGTGGTTCTCCCGCTACCTGCCAGCCCGCGAGGTTCGGGTGAGAGCGGGTGGGAAATGGGAGGCTAGGAACTCGCTCTCCGCCTGCGCGCCAGACCTGGCCTCCTACTGACGCGTTTGAGGCCGACTCTTCGCGTTGTGTTTGTTGTTGAAGTCCAACCTCAGCGCTGGTTTCTTCTCCTTTGTGTGCAGTGTTTCAGGCGTACCCCTCGAGTCGATTGTGCTTGCCCAGGTTCTTTTTCTGGTACCCGGGACCCAGGACCGTGGGGATGGAAGTAATGAACAGTAGCTAATTAAAATGTAGTGCAAGTGGCACTGTTAATGTTTTTCTTCAGCTCACTGTCCCTGTGACTGGTTCTTTGCATTTTTCATTCGTTGTGAATTGGACCGATAATCCTGATCTCTTTTATTGTTTAGTCCCAGGGACTCTTTGTTTCTCATTGTATGATATATCTATATCTCTATATAGAGATATTAGTATATATATATCTAATATCTCTATATAGAGATATTAGATATATATAATATATAATTATATATTATATATAATATATAATATATATACTAATATCTCTATATAGAGATATATACCACCCTTCCCCCATTATCACTTAATTCTCACAGTTTTTGTGGGTAAATAGAGAAAGGGAGTGTTTTAAGAAAGATAGTTATAAATGGAAGACTTCAGTGATTTAAGTCTCCACTGAGGCTTTTTTTTTTTGATACCGGGGATCGAACTCACGACCTCGCACTTGCCAGGCAGGTGCTTAGGCCACTGAGCTAAATCCCCAGCCCGACTTCAGTGATTTAAAGTTAGCAACAGTTTCCTTTATTTTTAGATAACCATAGACCAGAGGTAGCAGATAAGAAAGCTTGATACACTGAAGATCAGTTAGCCTGCCTCTTTTTTTTTTTTTTTTTTTAATTTACTTTTAGACTAGTCTTCCTTTAGGATTGCCTGTGAGCACAAAAGGTAACATCAGTTATCATCCTACTTTGGAAAGATATATCTTAAAAGTTCCATCCAAGAGAAGCATTGCTACAGGAAGGATCTGTAAGAGAAGGAAACCAACTCACGGTACTGGTGCGACATAATTAACAGCCAGAGATTTCAGTCTTCTTTCAGCGCTTATTAGGACTACTACTGGGGGCAAGTTACTTAACATCTCTAGTTTCCTCATCTGCAAAATTGTAAATAATAATACTTGGTAGGTTGCTCTTAAGTATGAAGAAAAACAGTGCATTTAAGGTACTGTGTGTGGTGCCTGGTGTACAGTCTTAGCTATTTATTGTTTTTACTGCTGAGCAGTTGATGAATATACTCTGTGGTTCAACTCCTGTTATTTGGTTCTGAATGTTTCTCTTCCACTTCTGAGTGTCTGTGCCACTTTAGTATATAGCCTTTCCCAGCTCATAGACGGGGTCTCTAAGACTGTCTTGTTTATAATTTGGAGGCCAGTGACTTTGCTGTTATAACCTGCCCTACTGGTTCCAACAGTGTGATCTCCTGAATCAGTGTCCTTTTTAGAACTGATTGGCAGTGAAAATTTTGCCCCCTCCCCCACACACATACACACTGCAGTTGAATAAGATACTGGGGAATGGGAACCCATCAGTCTGTTTTTAACCAAACTATCCAAATAGTCCTCATACCAGTTAATTTGAGAACCACTGGTCTGGATTTGTTGGGACCTCTGTCATTCCCAAATCAGATTTGCTGCCCTTCCTGCTTCTGAGTGTTTAATATATGTTCACACAGTTTTTTCCTTTTGTTATGCCACTACTGGCTTCCCCACTTTGGATAATTTAGTTACACTTTTAGAATTTTGACTAGTAGCCCTCTTTCCTAAACTAGTTAGTGTGTGAGTGTGTGTGTGTGTTTGTTTGTTTGTTTGTTTTAAAACTGTCAGTTTTTCCAGTGACTGAGTTACTACAGGTTAACTCTTCCCTGATAGTTGTACATTGTTGATCAGTCTACAGCAACTTGTAACTGGGATTATCTGAGACATAGGGGCACAGTGGTTGTTTGTAGTGCCCATGTCCTAACTTCAACATGTTTTCTGTTTTCTGCCCACTTACATGTAGACTGAATTTTGCGCTACCTGGGATATCCCTACCTTGTTTAGGGTGGCCTAGAACTAGTCTAAGAAAGGAGTGTTTATTAGATGTACTGTGCATGACCCCCCACACACCATGACTTTGTCCAATTTCTCTACTTTGCTGCTTAAGTCTGAGACTCCTTGTATGGGAAGATGACAGAACAGTAAGACCTCTAACATAATGAATTTACACTGACTGGCAGACTGACTCTACTTTTTGTCATTGTAATACATACATTTCCCAAGTGGACATTAGAAGAGACATTTTTTTTTGTTTTATATTTTTTTATTAATAATAAAAAATTTCAACCGCACAGTGCAGGTCCCAATGCACCAGGGTCTCTCTCCTTCAGGCCACCGAGAGTTGGCCACACTCTCAGCCGCCCACCAGAGAAGGGATGAGCTCCTTGTTCTCCTGGCACCCCGAGTCAACTGCACAGTGCAGGTCCTGAGGCACCAGGGTCTCTCCCCTTCAGGCCCCCTAAAGTCCGCTATACTCACCCGCTATTTCTTTCTGATGAATTGACCATTACATTTCCAAAGTTCTGAAATGGCCATCAGACCACAGAAAGAATTCTCTTTAGGCTCCTGTTTGAAACCAGCAGCTACAGCAATCTGCTGGCCTTGCTTCAGGGCCAGGAGAAGAAACATTTTAAGTGATTAAAAGAATGCAGTATTTCAAAGCATTTTCTTCAAGATAGATAAGAGGAAACAGATCTTTTGCAGATGGCAGGGTACCAAGAAATTGGGGATGGGAGGATGAAAAAAAGAATTAAGGTGTGTTGTGTGCATGTACCAACTCCCTACAAGGAAGGTAATCGTTATTTATTGCAAACATGTACTAATAAAACAAAAAAAATTGCAGTAGCACCTGAGGAGAGGAAAGAGATTAAAGCAAGCCTTTGTTACTTGTAGCTGGGCTAATAAGTTTCTCAGGGAAAGCATACCAAAGAGGAGGTGTGGGCTGCCTTGGCCTGGAAACATGCCAATGATGTCTGTGAGTCCTTCCCTGAGTTAGTTTGTTAGGACAGCTTCATTGTAGATGCAGTGATGGGAGCCTCTGCAGTGGGATGTGGGGATGAACCTGTGGCACCTGTGCTGCAGTGGGCATGCAGAGCTCTCTGTGTGTGCAAGCCAAGCCACCCCGGCATTGCCCCAGCGGCTGAGCAGTCATATTTAATTGCATTGTTGGCACTTCGAGATAAATAAGTCGGTTTTGGGTTGCAATTTGGTCACTTGGTCTGTAAAAGTTTCACCGTCACACGTCTAGGGATTACTTTGTACACCTTTCTTGGTAGAAGGCAGTACCTCCAAGTTTTCTTTAAACCAGAATGCAGTTGACTAAGTGGCTCTCTAATAATCAGAAAAACCACTTTCAAAGCTGCAATGACAGCTGTGGAGTATCCTTAGCTCATACCCTAATTAGGCAAACTGAAGATAAGAGTAGGAGGCAGAGGAGAAAAAATGGTATGAAGGTAGAGTGAAAGCATATGGCCTACTCAGTAATTAGGTAAGTTTTTGTAAGGTGAAAGAACCTGACAGGGTCAAGATTCCTCTTCCCATGCCTGCCAAGGAATGTGATTTTTGCCCCTTCTCGCAACAGAAACAGTTATTTAAGTTGCTTTCCAGGTCAACATAAAGACAAGATGATACCTAATCTCGTTGCCTTGACACAGTTATGACAAAGAGCGTGGTGATTTTAAGAAGGACGTAAGCGGGTCAAGGCTACCATGGTATTCCTGGATAAGGAAGTTATCAAGACAGCATTGTACAGTTCAGAGTAGGAAGAATATTTGGATAATTATCAACAAAACCACGCCCTCTTCTTAAAATTTAATTTTAGAATTGGAACATCTTAAATGTCAGGCACTGTCCCAGCTTTCAAAGCTAAGAGCTTCAAGGATTCATTGTATTAAAAAACAACCTTTTATACTTTGGTGCACAAGCCTGGTGTTTCATCCATGTTCAGTTTTCTTCTATGTACTGTATGCTTTGCTCAGACAGCATGAGATCACCCACATGTTTTACTCTCATTGTTTCCTGAATGACCTTTTCCCCCTTTCCATGTGGATAATTCCTACTTGTCCTTCAAAACTCAACCTCCAGACCTGCTTCTTTCTTTATATCCCAGGCCCGTGTAGTTGCACTGCTTTTCTGACAGTCCTGGGTTTGTAACATAGCTATTGCATTCAAGACTTTTATTCTCTACCCAACAATAGAAACATGCGCCTTTGATATCTTGTATATGCTGCTTAACATAACATCTCACCCCGCCATGCATAGGTACTGCCTGTACTAAAAAACTGACCATATTTTCTTTCTTTTAGCTGCGCACTTCCTCATTTTCTCAGAAACTACTTTTCCAAGCCACTGCTTAATAGAACCATCAGCTGTTGATGCACCATTTACTGACTCTGTATTCTTGTGTATACTTTTTCAGTTGGTATAATGTCACAGACTTTCCTGCACAAATCCCAGCTTTATTAAATGAGAAAGGAAGCATTCAGTGAGTGATTCGAAGCATTAGAACTGTTTCTCTTACCACGTTTTTTTCCTGTTTTATTTTGCATTTTATATTTTGGTTTCTCATATCCATGTGATAATTTGTGTGTCTGATTTACTTAACGTGGTCCCAGGGTGCATCCATTTTTTACAAATAACACGTTTATCCTTCCTTATGGCAGATTAGTACTCCATTGTGTCTAAACACATTTTCTTTATCAGTTCGACATATAGGATGCTTCCAAGATTTAGCTGTTTTGAGTCGTACTATTATAAACATGGGTGTGCGTGTAGCACTGTAATGTGATGTCTTTAACCCTTTGGGGAAAATTCCTTGAAGGGGAGTAACTGGATCAAATGAAATTTGTATTTTTAGTTTTTGAAGAATCTTTGTTCTGATTTACATAGTGGTTGTGCCACTTTATACTTCCACCAACAATGAAGGAGCGCCCCACCCCACTCACCCCCAAAGTTTTGCCAACATTTATTATTATTTGATTTCTGCAAGATAGCCATTCTTTTTGGACTAAGATGGAATCTCAGTGTTGTTTTAATTTGCATTTCCCAAATAACAAGCTGTGTTGAACATTTTTTTCATGTATTTATTGGCCATTTGTACTTTTTTAACTAAAAGTGTATTTATTCAGATGTCCATTTTTCGAATGAGACTTTAAATTGGAGGGTCTAATTTTCTTAGTTCTTTATATATTCTAGGTAATAGTCCTTTGAAGGGTAGCAGGCAAAATTTTTTCCCCATTCTGTAGGTTGCACAAGACATGACCATTCAGTGAGGATCATGGTACAGATTTGAAAGTATAGTTTTCAGGGGCTTTTGTTGTTGTTCTTACTATGAAAGATGGTACATATTTAATAAGTAGACCAAGAAAAACCATATTGATACTATCTGCTCAATGAATGAGATATTGGGATTACTGACTAAAGTTAAATCTTATTGGTAGGCAGCTGAGCTATAAACCAAGGAATGTATGGTGAAACTAAGATATTAACAGGTCAGTTTAGGAGAATATTAGTATAAGAGATTTGAGAGTTTAGAAGGAAAGATGTCCCTTAGGATTTGTTTTATTTAGTAGCAGAGTGAAGGCTACTGAGGAAACATTTTCTATTAAAAAAAAAAAATTGAGAAACATTGTTGATCATAGGCATAGAGACAAAATTCTTTTTAAAAAAACTTTTTAAATTTTGTTTTATTTTTTTAAAATTTTATTTAAAGAGAAAAAACAAAAAAGAAAACAACCAAACAAAACAGAAAAAGGGTAGCAACAATACAGAATTCCAAAGGCAAAAATAAAACAACAACAACAAAACAAAAACACTAAGAAATTGCCACTTGATAAGTTACGTACTGTCATCATTGGAAATAGTTGTTCAGGTTACAAAATTAAAGCATACAAAGTAGACATTCAAACAGTGAGACTGTTAACAGTTCTGCAAACAAAAACAGTAGTGTGGTCATCTATGGTACACACTTAAACATACATGCAGTTATATCCTTTAGAGCACTGTCTTTCATGCGCGCTCTCTCTCTCTCTCTCTCTCTATATATATATATATATATATATATTTTAAATTTTATTTTAAGGGGGTAAAATTAAACAGAACAGAACGGAACATAAGAAAGCATAAATTTCAAAGCTAGACAACCAGAGATCTTTACTATCTGTCATATTGTCTCCCGTTCTCTTCCAAATGGTTGTCCATATCTTTGAATATGGGGAGCTCATACTAAATAAGTTATCAATCTTTTCACAAGATGTGTAGTTCACTGGCTCCCACTTGCTAAGGGGGGGAGGGGCACGGGACAGGGGACAGGATGACATGAGATGTTCAATTCTCAGCCCAGGCGCTGACAGGCTCACAGCTGCCCCCCCCCCCCCAGAGAGGGAAGAGTTCCTTGTTCTCCCGGCACCCCGAGTCAACTGCACGGTGCAGGTCCCCACGTGCCAGAATCTCTCTTCTTCAGGCCCCTGAAAGTCTGCCACACCAGCCGCCCCCCAGAGAGGGAAGGAGCTCCTTGTTCTCCCAGTATCCCGAGTCAACCGCACGGTGCAGGTACCGATGCACCAGGGTCCCTCCCCTACAGGCCCCCCAAAATCCGCCATACTCACCTGCTATTTCTTTCTGATGAATTGAGCATTCCATTTGCAAAGTTCTGAAATGGCCAACAGACCACAGAAAGAATTCTCTTTAGGCTCCTATTTGAAACCAGCAGCTACAGCAATCTGCTGGTTTTTGCTTCAGGGCCAGTAAAGAAAACTTTCTAAACAGACACTTGAAAACTATGGAATAGAATTAAATGTATCATAATGTAATGTGCTTTTAATTTGAGAACACAGGTTTCTCTGTGGCATATTTACTGATATCCAGAGAATGTTTTTGCCCTACATGAATGGAAGTTAGTAGTGTATGTAGGAAATTTATATTTTTAGGGATAAGTTGGGAAAGTTTTTATAGCTTAGAGATAAAGATCTCATAAGAAAAATTGTTAGAGGTCAAACTAATCAGCTTTCTAAAATGAAACTAAGGTAGTCTCATGTCAGGCTCTTCCCTGGATGGAGCCTTGCACGGGTCAGCATATAGTAGAAGAATGTGGCGGAGAGCAGAGACAGATGCTCTCCTGGTGACTGAGGAAATGGAGATTTGATCACTGATTGGGAGTGAGGAGAAGGAAACTGCCACTTGGGAAACTTTATCAGTAATATCGTAGGAGAAGAGCAGGCTTGAGATGGGAAGAAGGAAATAAAGAGTTCCAGTTTGGATCTCCTTTATTTGGAGGCTGTTTGAGACATACACAGAGGTTTCCTATAGCAAACTGGCCATAGAATTTGGAGAGAAGTTTGGGCTAGAGTGCTAAGTCATTTCGTATGTTACCAGTAATCGAAGCTGTGGGAATTAAGTTGGTTTTCTAGAGAGAATATAGAAAAAGAAAAGGCCAAGAGTATTCACTTGTGAGTTTAATAAATATGTATTGAGGATCTCTAGTGTTGAGAGTACGGCAGTGAGTGAAACTGAAAACGCCATGAAGATTAAACCGGTAGGGATAGTGGATATTAATTAAAGAATGGACAAGGAAGAAAGCAAAGCAGATGAAAATGGTGTGTAGGTTGAGAACTGAGGACTCAAAGGGAGTAGCAAGCAGTACCAAATACTAGAGCATCCTCTGATAGAAGAAGGAAGTCCCCAGGTTTAGCAATCGGAAGGTCATTGTGTAACGTTGCTAAGTGATGTAGTCGCATGGAAATGAAAAGCCGAAGTACTGTGTGTGAGAGGGGTTATTAGGAGGTTACATCTGGAAATATCAAGTATGGAATTTTCAAAAATATCTCAGCAGTGTAGGGAAAAAGAAGGGAACTGGAGAGGGGATAGAATATAAGGAATTTGCCCTACAAATGTCATCATTTGTTTTTACATGAATCAGTAAAGAAATTCAACATGTACACGTCTTTAAATCCAACTCAAGTTGAAATCGTACTATAAATCAAGAGATAGATGATTCAGAGCTTGAAACAAAATGAACAAATTCCTGCTCCTGTACATTCCACATTCTATTGAAAAGGAGCACTTGGGAAAGTTCTTGTATACTGAGAAATAATTGTTTTAAAAATTAAGATAATATATCCAAATGATTGTATGATTGGTTTGTTGTTGTTACTTAAATACAGACTACTAAGATCTTGCTTCATGATTAGGAAATAAATACAGGATGGTACTTTCTCTCAAGTTACAATGGGTAGTTTTCAGTATACATTTGGTACAGTGGGCTTATTAAAATATCTTTACAATCCTCTGAATAGCACCGTCTTCAGGTAATGTTTAAAAGTCATTAAAAACTAAGGGTGTCTCCCCTGCACAAAAAATCAGAGCCCAATCAGATACTTTTGTAGTATGTTTATTCCTGTCAGTTAATAAAAAAGTAAATGTCAACCCATACTCAGTGACTCTTTCAAAAAGTGAGTGAAGTGTTTTGCTCCTCTTTTTTTTCTCTCTCTCCTTGAAATTGTGAGTCTTATGCTCAAGTCAGGTTTCAGATCATGTTTTTCTTATGCAGAATATCATGGGGCATGTTTCTCAAGGATCCCCCAAGGTGCTCCTTTCAATGTTGGATCTGTTAGTGCAGCAATTTGTCTATTTTTATTTCAAATTTTAAGTCATCTATCTCTTGATTTGTATTCACTTCCACTTAAGTTGGGTTTAAAGAAGTATACACATTGCCTTCTTTACTAATTCATCTAAATAATTTGACATTTTAGGTTTACATATGAAAAATATAGCAGGAAGAAAATTTTTGTAAGCAAAGGGGTTTTCTGTCAGTGTAGGTACTGAAAGTACAAAGCAGTCTTGTCAGAAATTGCCTGAGAATCATGACCAACCTGTCACACTTCTTGGTTCCCCAAAAAGGAACATCAGTATTAGGAAGGGGTAGGGGCTTGCTCCTATTGAAGATTTTGCTGAGAATATTGTCATCCCCCTTCCCTTATATTTGATATTTAGAGCCAATTTAGGACAGGTTTTTGAATGTTAAATATTACTATTTTCCCCACTGTGCAACCAGGATTTAAAACAGGACGTTATTGTAAGGCTGGAGTGGGACCTGCCTCTCCCAGCCCCAGCCTGCTCACTAGCAGAGGCACTGTTTTCAGCAGTGAACTCAGCTCAGCACCAAGGCTGTCATCTGCAAGCACAGAATGTTGTAAACGAGATGAGATAGGACAGGAACTTTTGCAGGTCCCTGGACATCTGGAGACTTCAAGGACTCTTGACCACTGAAGTGAAAGATTGCCAGGAAACTTTGACCACAGATGTTTGTTAAAAATCTTCCTGCCTAATGTCTCAGGGCTTCTTTCAGTTCCTATAAAAGGGGCCCACTTCCCTTTGTTCCATACAGGCAGCCTTTTGCCCTCTGTCTGCCTGCACCCAGGCACAATAAATTCTACCCCCTTTTGGCTTTACACAAGCTTAGTGATCTCTGGTTTCTGCCCCTGGAGTTCCTTACAGTGTTTCAGATTCATCAAGTATGCTGTGAGTCTGTGCAGTGTAGAGGTGCAAGCTAAAGGAATTCATTTTTTTTTTATTCCCTGTTTCATTAACAGTTTTATGACATTTCATAGAGTTCCTCCAAAACAGATTGAGGACACAGAAGTAACAATGGTAGAAATGTTCTGCTCTTGAAAGTAGTGCATTTCAGCCATCAGTTGAATATTTTCTCATGTTCTAAATTTTTGGGATTATGCAGAATTTATAGTTTTATAGCTTTGGTTAAAAGTCTGAATTGTTACAAAGATTATTAAATATTTTGTGTTCTGATGCTTGCAGACACTGAGAGAAAAATCTTCCATCATATATAAACTAGCGCTCCCAGGAGTACTGCTACAACCCCTATTGTAAGATATCCTCCTCATTCAGGAAAGCAGGTACAGTTTCACTGAGTTTCTTACTTGTGACAAGGGGAGAAATTTAATAATTGATCATAAAATCCACATAGTGATAGTAAGGAGAACAGGGAGAGCTATAAACTCTAGAGAAATTGCTGTCATTACAGGAGTTTCCAGTTAGTCTAAGTATTAAGCATGCACATGTTAACTATCAGAATTTCCCTACAGGCATATTCTGTAGGAGTCTGCACAATGATAGTGCTTTATATGTTTTTGTTAGAACTGCAGTAGCAGTCTACTGGTAGAATATTGTCACTTTTACATTTTGAAACATGGAAATGTAGCAGATTAGACTTGATTGCCAGACAAAGGTTGAAAGGAAAATAAGGGGAAAGATAAGGCCAGTCAGAAAGAAAATTCATTAAATTTAAGTAAGTCAGACAGTTTGAAATCAAATACATAGAAAATTGCTTTAAAATACACATTGATAGTTAGGGAGAAAAGTTGAGTTTAAGGACCCAGAGTAAAAGCAAAGAAGAATGCTAAGTGTTGCACAATATAGTCAAATGATTTGTTTGCTCATTCTCTTCCTGGTCATGGTGAATTTTAGGTGTGCTAATTAAATAAAGAAATCTTTAAAATTGTTGTTCGTGTTCAGAAAGCAATGGTGCTTCTTCATTGTATTAACATCTTTACTATCTGGAAATTTGAAGGATCAGTTTTGGTTAAGGTTTTCTGGATAGTAGAGACTGTTTTTATATTTTATCAGTTTGGCATCAGTTTGTCAACATCGACACTTTCATGAAGATGGACTGTCAGATGATTTTGGTTCAGGTAACCCTATCTTTGAATTTTAGTTCTGCCACCTACTACCTGTAATTTGGAGGATTGTTTCAACTGTCTGTAACTTAGTTCTTTCACTGAAGAGTAAGGTTTAAAAAATCACAAAAACAAGAAATTATGAGGATTAAACAAGATTATGTAAATAATCATAAATTGTACCTATAATTTCACAAGTTTAAAAAGTGCTGTGACAGTTATTCTAAGCTTCTTACCAGTACATTAAAAGGGTTGATACATTTGGGATATATATGTCCTTTTCCAATTGACTTGGTACTGATTTCTTCACTAAAGTAGGTAGGCTATAGTGCCACCGGTTCACCACCACCATTCTAACCTACAGACTCCTCTTTTCCCCACTGAAACATTTACTTTTATAATTTTACTTTTGTTAATACAGTTTTATTAAGGTGGTAACTTTTACATTGTATCAAAATAGTATATTTCATGAAAGGGGGTATTTCTTGTCTCCTTGCTACTATCATGGAATCTGATTTTATGAAATGTTGTCATACTTTATTCTGAGATTTTTCTCCATAGTTATCTGCAGTATAGACTCCAGTAGAAAAAGTTATTATGGTACTGAGTTCAGACACTGAAACTGAGTTCAAATAGTAATGTCTTGGTTGTGGATATAACGAGGTCCTGAGGATATGGTCTATTACTTGACTTAAGATTTAGGATTAGAATAGCTCCTTAAAAAAAATGAAAAGAAAACAAACAAAAATAAGTTCAGGGGCATCTCTACAACCAAAGAAGAAGACTTTGCAATAAATGCAGCGGTAACAGATTAAAAGAGACTGCAGTGGGCTTATAATATGAAGTTAAGCACAGTAATCTATTTACCTGCAGCTGCAGTCACATGAGTGGTAATGTTAGGTAGCAACAGTATTTCATAGATTGATGAGTTTGTAACGAATCTTGTGTATGTTGCATGTTGTCTTTACCAACTTTATTTTGTTCTAACCATGGTAAGAATTTTCTTGACCTCGTGATTTGGGTTTCTCCCCATAAATGATCACTGATATGCATCACATAATAGTGCTGAGACTATTTGTGTACATGTTCTAGTGAAAAGAACACTTAACTAGGTCCCCTTAAGGCTAGGTTTCTAGGAACAGGTCCATCACTGACTGTTGTTATTGAGTATTGAAATGCCCTATCTGATGTTTAGTGTTCTCATTGTTAAATACAAGAAGAAACTAGACCAGGTAATCTATAATACTGTTTCTAGTATTCAAATTAAGTACTTTTCCCCTACTTATATTCAGTTATTTTGCCACTAAGTACAGTTCTTCATCCTTGTTTGCTAATTTTTTTCTTTTTTTCTATTTTTGTGATTTCATTACCTCACACCATAAACTGGTTGTGCAGTTCCACTAAAATGCTTGATTGGAAGTCCTATGTGAATGTAACTGTCAAATCAGCATTTTGTAAAAATACTAAGTTTTATTTAATACAGGGGTATTAAATGACTTTTTCATATTTAATAATGTTGAATAGGCTTATTTGGGGCCAAATACAGAGTTTTCAAATATGCCTAGGTATCTAAAGCCTTGTGCCTTTAATAGATCACATAGAAGCATAATTATTTCAGCACCTTATATTTCTATGGAGAGTGTATTTGTTTTTGAGTGATTGTTGCCATGTGACTCTGAGCTCTTTCATTTTTACTTATGTAGAAATATTGGATGTTTTATACTCAGTTTATATAGTTTCTCTTGTAATTGTTTCCTTGGTCCATTTTTGTAATATTGCAGTATTTATGTCATAATGTAGGTGTAGGTCTTCCTCACCGAGAACATTTTCAGTAAAGTTAGGAGACATCTGTTTTCTACTAATTTTTATTCTTCACAGCCATTAGAATAAAGTGTTTGTTCCCTTTTTATGGAGTCTTTTAAGATTTTTATCTAATTATTATATCTGTGCTTATTCATTAAGAAATGAGGTAGTCAAATGCCCACTGTGTGGAAAAAATGTTTTTATTTTATATGCATTGTATTTATTTACTTATTTATTTATTTTTGGTAGCGGGGATTAAACTCACAACTTCGCACTTGCAAGACAGGTGCTTATGCCATTGAGCTAAATCCCAGGTTTATATGCATTTTATCATTGTTAACAAAATTTCCTTTGTTTTATGTCTTATAGTATTTGCAGATATAAACAATATAAACCATCAAGGATCTGAGACCACTGTGTACTTGTAACTTGGACCAACTCAAGTGTTGATTTATTAGATCACCTGGCAGCAGAAAATGAAAAGCAGTGTGGCACAGATCAGAGTAAGTGTTCAAAACTTATGGAAAATGTAAATTTATAGTCAATTGCCTGTCCTTTCAATAACATTGCATTTATTTAATTGGGACATTAGGGTAGCATTGTACATACGCATAATTTCAGAGGTTAACACTTGACTAGATGGTAGTAATAGTGTATCAAAGGTCACTTGAGAGAGTATACAGGATATATTTTCTGTGCATATATGTACACACAAGCCTGTACACATTACTGTCTGCATGAATTAAGTAAGGGAGCCCATGTGAAAGTAAATAAGTAAGAAAATGTTCAGGAAATTACACCATCATTCTCATGGAGAAAGTTATCCCAAAAATATGAACTGAAAGGCAGACATTCTCTTCCTTCCATTTGTCAAAGTTCCTGCATGTCTTCCCAGAGTATGGCTCTCTTGATGCATGTCTCATAGGCATAGTAGGGCTTTTTATTCTATGCTGGACTTTACTTTAGACATTCATTTATTCAGCAAGTACATACTGAATTCTTACTATGTCAGTGACTGTTAAAAGCACTCTGAGAAAAATAATGAATAGAAATCTTTCTTCTCATCAAGTTTACATCTGCCAATAGTGTGAGGAGACAGAAAATAAATCATGAACTTGTTACATATAGGTGAGTTATAAGTGCCAGACTGGTGTTGCTGAGAAAAGAAATGTAGGGTAAAGTAAGTAGGGTCAGTAGCACTAAAGGTTGAAGTTTATAATAAGGGAGTGTGAGACCCATTGAAAAGAAAGACTTGAGCAGACATTTGTAAGAGAGAGCAGAGTTAACTGAAGTGGGAATAGCAAAGACAAAGAGTAGAAGGGCTGGAGTAAATTGTTTGAAGTGAAAAGTTACAGAAAGTGAGGTCAGAGCAGTAACAAGGTATGACATTTAAATTTGATTCTCAGTTTAATAGGCTTGAGAGGTGCATCAGAGATAGTAAAGCACACTTTTGGATGTGTCTGGGTAGGTCGTGGGAGTGGGACCGTAGACACTATTTTCGGTCCCTACTGCTTTCCTCTTGGGCTGTTTCGTTCTCTGCTTCCTGGCTGTCATAAGTTGAGCAGCTTTCCTCTGTCATGCCCCTCCACTGTGATGTTTGTGCTTTCAGAGCCACTTAACCATTAGACTATAGCCTCTGAAACTGAGCCAAAATAACCTCCTTTAAGTTTCATCATTATGTATTTTGTGCAGCAATGGAAAGCTGACCAGTACACAGGGACTAGTAATTCCACAAGCTTTCAGATCTTGCCTGAGTGATCTTGGCAGGAGAGCAAACCATTCAACTTCATTCTCTTGTTGCTAAGTAGATAAACAAGTGAACACATTACCACTAGGGCCTTGAAATCCAAGAGGAAGATGTATTTTTATTAAATTATAAATGTAGACACTTCTCCATTCCTTCCTCCGCTAGTTCTACACCCCTATATTTTCTTTAGAGAATCAGTAGACTCCAAACTCTTTGACAGCAGGCAACAGAGACAAAGCCTGGTACACAGTTTTGCTGCCATCTTTTCCATCTCTCTGATAAGGGATGACTCTCCAGCCTCCACAGTAGTTGTACCTCCAGCTTTTGCTTAAAAGTCTGCATTGTCAAGGGTTCACTGCCATCTAATCTAACTCCATCCTTCAGTAGATACCTTCATTTAGTGTTCTGAAATCTGTGTCTTTGGGACTTGTATTCTGTCTCAGTTACTTTACTCATTGCTGAGACAATATGTGGCACTCAAAGTGAAAGGAAGAATTATTTAGCTCACAGTTTGTAGAGGTTTCAATTCATAGCTTGCTGGCTCCAAGTCAGGGTGGCATGGCAGAGGGGCATCACAGACGAGAAACAGTGCATGGCAGGCAGAAGGCAGCAAAGTAACAAAATAGCAGCAACAAGCAGTGACTCTCTTTCTGTTTCTTATATCTTATCCAGGCTACCAACCATTTGGCCAGGTTGCACTCATGCCCAGGGTGGGGAACCGTAATCCTAGCGTCATATCCTTGATCCCAATATCACACACCCTAGATCAAGCCACCTCCGAAAAGCCCCACCTATGACTGCATGAATGTTTGGTGGGGTGGGGGGACACGTCTAGATAAAAGCCATAACGTAATTCATCTATCCATCGTTACTTAAATGGTTAAATTATTTGAGGCCCATTAAGGTGGCTGACTTTGGAAGAATTGGAGACATCAAGAGAACCTATGCAGAACTAGGTATTTGACTGAACCTTGTTAAACAAGAGCACCAAGACCTTTGGACTGGTGCCTTTTACAGAGAAGGAGGGATAGTTAGTTTTTCTTAGGATTTTCCTCCCGCTGCTGCTTTAGGTGTTTCTCTTGCGGTCCTGATCGGCCTTCTGTGGCCTCCCCTAGCCTGAGAGTAAATGGCTTTAGCCTCCCTGCCCTTCATGCTGAGTGGCTTGTCTGTCCCAGCCATCTCTTTTTAGTTTACCGCCATCTCTTATTACTGGCCTCTAGCGGGCACAGGGGCCTGATCTTACTTGGGGTGCAGCTTAGGTGTTTCTTTGATACATACTCTGAAGCTTTTAAGGCTTCAGCTGAGGATCCCGTTTTTCCTTTGAGCCTTACCGTAGCTTCTCAGTTGCCTAGAAGCGTGCTGTCCACCTCTCCTTGCTTCTCCTCTGCCTTCCTCTAACGGACTTTTCTCTGACCCTAATGAAATGCTATTCACTGAGCAAAGCTGAGTTCAAGTTCTGCTGTCATCACTCTGCTCTGTTCGCCACACCAGTAGGATTGTTTCCGACTGGTGATCTCCTGTGAGCACTTTGTACACCAGTCATTTCTTACTTGATCATATTTCTGAAATCCTTCTGAGTCACAACTTCAGTGTTTTTAGTCTGTTCCTGTTGTTCACAACAGATGTTGCAGAGATGTGTTAAAAATCATTAACACAGAATTGAGACTTTCTCTAATGTAGTCAAAATAATGGCCTTGTCTTACAAAATAAAAAATAGATAATGCAATTTTACTGTTCTCTGTCTCTCTACCTGTTTCTCTCTGTGAAATGTATTTAATTATACAAATCTTTATGACTATCTCTGTTACAAAGTCATAAGCTTCTTGTCAGTCTTTTCCTCCTTTATATCCTTCAAAATATCCATATAGGAATGATACATCTTATAATAAATGACCAGTATAATTACTATATTTTATGTTAGTATTGATTCAGATGTCTCTTGTGCTCTGTATTAGACCTAGGGGTGTGTGTGCCTGATACCCAAAGCTCCATGTAGGCTGAGCCACTGAGCTACACTTTCAGGCCCCAGCTTAGTTTGTTTTTTTGTTTTGGTACCAGGGATCGAACTCACGACCTCACGCTTGACAGACAGGTGCTTGTGCCACTGAGCTACACTCCTGGCCTAAGCTTAGATTCTTGATGTAAAGCTTTGTAGAAACCTGTGTCATAACTATTAAACAATCGTACTTCATTGTGTTTAGATGAAATTTTTAATACTTTGTAATACTATTACTTAGATATACTTTGTCTTGTCTATTAAAGAACAAATTTTTGTGATGGTTGCATTTAGTGTAAAATAACAACCCAACTATAGCTACTGCAAATTATACATTTTAATTAAATACTTATTTACATACATAAATTAGGGTACACTATGTAAAACATTCAGTGGTTAATGAGATTGTGTGGCAATTTACTTGTGAGAATGTTAGATTCAAACTGAAGTTAATTAGATAGTCATAAAATAGAAGTTGGAGCTTGTTTACATTACTCTTCAAAGTAATTTTCTATTTTTAAATGTGTTTTTTTCCTCATTAAGGAGACAAGCATGTAAATTTGCTGAACCAGTTACTCATTTGATTAATTTTTTTCTTTTTAGATTTCAAGATTAAGGTACTTTAACACTTTTTTTCTTACAGTAAAGTTAGTAAAAATAATTTTAATTCTTAAGAAAATAGGATATCAACATTAGTGTTGACTAGTTGTACAAAATAATGAACCTGCATATAAAATAGATCCTTGGTTTCCTTTAATGTATTTGGATTTTTTAAATAGCCAAACTAGGTGGCTCACATCATGTCATGTCACTCTTACATTACATGAAATTACTTATTTAAATGTTCACAAATGCAATTATTTTTCAGAGGATTTGACATAAACCTGTATTTTAAGAGTCATGTTTTAATTCTCTGGATCCTAACTAGTATGAAACATAGCAGACACTCAAATGATGTTTGTCAAAAGTAAAAATAATTTTTATAAATCAGTCAGTTGTTCTCAGCTGTTTATTTTATCCTAATTAAGTAACTTGTACTAAATTTGTGGTTTTCATAAGCCATAGGAGATATGAGGTAAGTACAGTGTTAGATGATTTTTATCTGTTTAAGTAACATGACTTATTCCCATGATTTAAAAAGTCTTGAAATCATTTCTAAAGTAATTGTAATTCTCCGAGATATATATCATTTTCTGTATAGTTTTAATATAAATAATTTTTGAAATGTTTCCCTCCTTATTTTTCTCTTTGAAAGCATTCTTCTGGTCATGACAGAAGAGAAAACTATAATTCTTATCAGAGGAACTCCTCTCCAGAAGACAGGTGAATAGTTTTAAATGTTTTAAGTGTACAAATTTTTTATGGTAAGTGTGTACAATAATTTAAAGTAATAAATCAGGTTTCTCATTTTAGGACAAGTATTGAAATGCTGTTTTTGCTCTCACTGCTGTTTTTTATATTTACATAGCTTTTTATGGTTTCCAAAATATTTTTATATGTACTGTCATCATAATTACGTTGAGATCAGCAGTTGAGGTACATTAATATGCATCATGTATTCACATGAGGACTACAGTTAAGATAGAACCATTGAAGTAATTTCTGTGAGCTGGGACTGTAATCAGTGGTGGAATACTTGCCTACCATGCATGAGGGTATGAGTTCAGTACCCAGCACTGCAAATAATAATAATAATAAGAAGAAGAAGAATTGTTATTATTTCTAAAGGGAGAAACAGCCTTATTTTGTATGTACTTTTATTCTTATTACATGCTACTAAATAGCTACCCATGCACATCAAGTTAATTGCCCTAGTTTGTGACTGCTTTCACAAATTAACTACTCCCTGTATAAAAAATATGCCCCTTTCATTTTCTATGTGGACAACATACATAGGTATACATTATGTTTAACTTAACTGTAGATATAATCTGATATTAAATATCAGATTATGTTACTATAATTATATATTTATATATAAATATTATATATTATATAATATATAATATATTATATATTATATATTATATATTATATATTATATATTATATATTATATATTATATATTATATATTATATATTATATATTATATATTATATATTATATATTATATATTATATATTATATATTATATATTATATATTATATATTATATATTATATATATATAATATAATATATATAATATAATATATATATAATATATATAATATATATAATATATATAATATATATAATATATATAATATATATAATATAATATTATATATATTATATAATATATAATATATAATATATATAATATATATAATATAATATTATATATATTATATATTTTCTTAAAATTTGATTTTATTGCCTTTTAAGGTTCAGATAATAGATCTAATGCTATCCATCTTTGTTCATTAATAATTTCTGTCCATTTTCCTGGTTATCTAATAATACAGTTTTGTTAGAAATAACTGATAAACAATACTCTTTTGGAGTAGAGTTAGTCGTTATAGAGACAAGCCAAACATCCATCTCATTTGTTCAGTGCTTTGCTAAATAAGCCAACTAAGCAAAAGGATATTTATTTTGTAGGATAGCCTTTTCCTTGCAATTATATATGATCTCCAGATATGCTTCTCTCACTAAGAGTAATGTGAATCACTGTGAACAAGTGTCAGTAAATAAATTTCAGAAGTTGTTTTACTGTGCACAAGCAGAAAGCTTTTGTAATCCTGACTGAACAGGTGTTAGGAAAACGAGCTGTTAAAAAGTTCAACAGGATTTTGTTCATTCATAAACATACCAGTATATGAATTTCTGAAGTATTTATAACATACCTGATTTCAACTGATAACTGTAGTTCTTTTATTTCATATGTTAGATATGCAGAGCAAGAAAGGTCCCCCCGGGATAGAGATGACTTTGATTACAACAGGTCAGACTATGAACATTCAAGAAGAGGACATTCTTATGATGGTGGTATGGAATCGCGGTTAGTATTGAGAATTTTAACTGTGGAAAAATTATATTTGCTTAAATTTTCTTTTTTCAAACAGTAAAAACAGTGTTAACAGCAGCTATCAATTATTTTTTAGGTACCCACCTTTCTAATACTTCATCAAATGTCCTTATTATATTAAAATATGTGATGTATATACTAGTGTATCTGTTTCACAGCTAAAGGAATAACGTACAGCATAAGCTTTTATTAATTTTATACTAATGGAAAGCTTGGCCTATTGTTTTTGTTTTTTCTGAGATTCTTTGCAAATGAAAATTTTCCTGGTAGAAAGATATTCAGAATGGTGTTAACTAATTTGTAATTTTTTTCTAATTATAAATGATTTTTACTTGGATCTTGGAGAGCTTAGCTACTCACCTGTTCATCCAACCAGTAGGACTTACAAGATTTATCTTGTTGAGAAATGGGTAAGAGAACTGAAGGGAGAGCAAATGATCTCTTCAATAGAAAATTTTAAGATGGAAGTGTTTGGAAATTTCTAGGGGCATCATTTAAGAAAAGTCAGATAGAAGAGCCATTCATACTGTACTCAACAGGAAGCAGAGTATTATATGCCTTTGTTAGTGTCCTGCAGTTTATTTAATTCTTTGCTTTCTTGGATAAATAGGTAATAGTTTTTTCAGTGAGAATATTAAAAGTCACTATCTGAGAATTGCCTTTTAAAACCTCAATAAAAGACCTCTGTATTTGTTCATGAGAAAGCATTGCAGAGAAAAAAGTTACTTAATGCACTTGAGGAGATGAGCTGGAATTCTAGTGGAGATGGAAATAATTCTCAGCTGCTTACTACTGGAAGCACTGCATGGCTCATACTCTCTTTACTTGCATGTATCCCTGCTGCTAGGAGAAGTAGTGATGCACACAGTTGACTAGCTACTTGAAACTGACTTTGGACTAACATTGTTTTAACTTTTTTAGTGAGATAGTATTGCATAATTGAAAGAGTACAAATTTTATATTCATACATACTAGAGTTCAAATCTTAGTTACTAGTTATACAAGTTGGTAGGTTCTTACCAACTTCCTTCAGAGCCTCAGTTTCGTCTGTAAAATTAGTGTGATAATGTTTGTCTTATCTGGTTTATTAGGTTTAAGAATCATGAATATCCTATTGCCATGTTTTAATGTTAGTTAATATGAACAAAATGAAAATTTGAAGATGCATTTTTAGCACATTGATTTGAATAGGGATAATCAGTGAACCAAGAACATTTTGAATAACGTGTAGAGTCATAGAATTCCAGTTTCCTTAGTGTATGAACTGGTTGATCTTGATTGTGTTTTTAGTTATTCTGACAACTGAACAAATTTTAATATTTTACAAAGAAACTGTGATATCTTTTAAGTTCTCTTTTCTCCTTCAGTAATTTCCACTCTCTTTGTAGACATCTGCCTATCTTGGTCATCATTTTAAAGCCAGCTGTTCTAATTACCCTGTTTTTACTTATTAGTCACCCAGCTTCCAGAACTTGCCTCTCATGTTATATAGTTCACTAAGGTCTATGTCCTTTTCATATGTCACATATTACCATCAGACAACCATCAAGACTACCCCCACTATACTTCTGATCAAATTCCTCTGCACTGTACTCAGTGAAGTACATTATTTAATATAAACATTTCCTTTTCACTACAATCTAATACCTACTTAATCTTAAAATGTCAGATCAAATTACCCTACAAAGCTGGGCTCATCAGCTGTTATCCTAAATGATGCCTTATTTGGCAAGATGATTTACAATAAGGAAATGACTTTGAGGTGATTAAGTAACTGACTGAACTTGTTGTTAACCCATATAGTAGTTGTCGAAACTTGAATTTGCACTCAATTTTGAGTTCAAAGCACATGGTTTTGATGTTTTGCATTTGTAGGGGCAAGGGGGTTCTTTTGCAAGCCCTGATTGTAAAATTTCAGTTTAACTCTTTAAGTTTGATCCAGAGTGTAAACACAATTTCATGGGATCCACATAGTTACATTGTTAAGCAACAGCCTGGCTGGGTACTACATAGAATATGAAGGCTCATAGTCAAAAAACATTTGAAGATAACAGAGGTTTCCTAATACTAAGAGTATTCTTTGTGCATTACGAGAAGAGCAAACACAGTGATACAAGGATGTGATCACCGAGCTAGATGTGTTACTTGGTCTTAGAAGAATCGTAACCAGTGTCAGTAACTCCGTGCTGTCACTGCTTTTGGAACATGCTACATTCACAGCAAGAGGGAACTCAGTTTTAAATCAGTGGGTAGAGTTTGGAGCATTTGCCCTTGTGACTAGTGGGAATTCCTGTTTGAAACCACTTTGTCCCCTTTCCTCACTCTTGGAGTGTACGATCTGTTCATCTTCCTTAGCAGTCTGTCAGGTCTCTTAATACCTCAGTTTCAAAACTTCCTCCACTGCTGCCTGAGTAAGTAATTGCTTTTGTCTCTTCATGTAAGTTGAATTATTCTATTTTAAAACAACTCTATTTTAAAGTTACGTTTATGTATCTCAAACTTATCCTTTGAATTTTGCTCAAATCTATAGTTCTCTAGGGATGTAATGATATAAAACCTGCTTTCATTTACGATATTTATATAGGTCACTGTCTCACACAATACATGAACAGAATGATCTGAGTTTCTAAGACAATGTTAAAAAACAGCTAATTGAACAGGCATTGGTCCTTGGGGAAAGAGCAAAAAGAGCAAGGACTGTGTTACTTGTTTGTTATTAATGGTTTCAAAGAGCAATATTCTGATTGTTCTACAAGTGTTAGCTTAAAAAAAAGAGACCACTTACTTAGAGGGAAGAATAATTATGGCTAGAAAATTTGTTTCATCTCAAAATAACCAGGAGCCTCTGAGCTTCTTTTTTTTCCCCCACAGTGTTCCATTTTTAAAAAATTTTTTTATTTTAACAAGAAAGAAAAAAAACTCAAAGCAAACAAACAAAAAATAACAAGCAGAATGACAGCAGCAACAACAAAAAGCAATGGCAATATAGGATTTCAAAACAAGATAATAGGATTTTAACAATGATTGTTTATTGTATATTGTTATCTGGTAACAATTGCTCAGGCTACCAGATACAGGCATGCTTTGAGCTGCTTAATGCATTCATTCTACCAAAACAACAGTTGTAAATATTACATTTTTTTATAGCAACCTTACATCTACATCTGCCTTTACTGGAAATAAACTCATTTCTCTTCTAAACAATTTACTTTGTAAACCATACCACAGTCCAGTTTACCTTCTTTGAGGCAGGGATACACTGTGTAGTTCAGGCTGGTCTTGAGCCCTCCTACCTCAGCCTCCCAAGTACTGAAATTAAAACACTCTTTTCATGTCACCCTTTCACTCAGGTACTTTTAACAGTTCACCATTATGACTATGTAAAGAACTTAGGTATGTTTGTTGTATTTTTAAAAAAATTCACTCTGACTCAAACTCATCTTTCCAACTATTGTCACCCATGACCCTTTATTGTTTCCCGATTGTTCAGTTCATTTTGGTCTTAGTACTTGTGCTCAGTGTTTCAGTAGTTACTCTCTCTTCAGTTAGTAGCAAAGTACTATCCTCCCCTCTCCCATTTCTACTCCCCTGCCTGGTCCTACTCTCAATTCTGTAAAGCTTTCCAGGCCTGGCACAGTGGTGGCAAACCTTTGGCACGCATGCTGTAGCCAGCTGTTTATCACTGAAAGTTCTAAAAGGTTGCCATTGCTGCCCTAGAGTAAATTAATTTTTTAAATTAACTTGTAATTTGTTAAACCGTACCTTCATCAGCCTGAACTACTCTTCTGTTCTGAATTTTTGAAGCCCGCTTATCTTACTCATTTGGTGTTCAGTGCATTGTGAAAATGTGTTTTATAGTATCTTTTCTCCTTTTCAAAATAATGTTACAGAAGCAGGGACCGAGAAAAACGCAGAGAAAGAGAGAGAGAAATGGATAAGAAAAGGTGCCGGGAATCTCCGTCTCCAGGGAGAAGGAGCCCAGAAGCATCAGTAAACTGGAGTTCAGCTCAAGATGAGCCTACTACAAAGAAGAAGAAAGATGAGCTGGATCCTCTCCTTACTCGCACCGGCGGAGCATACATCCCTCCTGCAAAGCTCAGGATGATGCAAGAACAGATTACAGATAAAAACAGGCACGTTGATAGGCTAAGTCCATGAGGCAATGACCTCCTCATTGACAAACAGATCCGTCATGTTCTGATTCGCCTTGGCTGTTGTAGCCTTAACCCACAATGACAGGGACCTCAGTTTGCAGACCTCTCCACTCCAGATTGTGCTGCACTGGAGCAAGACTACGTACAGCTTGTCCTGCCAGTGACATGTAATTTGCTTCTTTTGCATGAATGAAAAAGTTTGAGGAAAAGATTACTCTTTTTTAAGTATTTTCAAATTATTGATAGTGTATGTTTTTGTGAATAAGAGCAGTAGTAGCATTTTAGATCTAAAGTGGACCTTTATGGTTGTACTAAGTCAGAGTCAGAAACCTGCAAACTTGTTCTGTCAAAGGCCAGTTAGTGAATAGCTTAGGCTGTGGGTCATTTGCTGTCTGTTGCAGCTACGTAACTCCCACCACTGTAGTGTGAAAACATTCGTAGGTAACAGAAACTAGAGAGTGTGACTGCACTGCAGTAAAACTACAAGTGGTGGCTCATCACTGTATTAATCTATAAAATGAGATGGCATTTTCTCTTTTTCTCCTTTTGTTTAGACAGTAACATCCTAGACTACTTTTTTTGGTATTCTAAAGCAAACAAAATTGTTACATGAACATTGATGGAAAACATCCTTTTTCAAAAGAATTGTGATGGTAGGAAGCTATTTAGGAAAGTGCAGGTAAATTTTCAAGATTTTTTTTCTTCCTCAACTGTACCAAGAAGGTTAACTAGGAAAAGCATGATGCCAGATTGAAATGGTGATGATGCCAAGTTAGTAAATAGGTTAGGATAGAAACTTGCTACACTATAAGAAAAATACTTGAGGTGAGCTAAGGGGGCAGTTCCTACATCTTTTCATGGGTTTTTTAATGCTAGATGGTAAAAATACTTGAGAGCCTTTTTTAAATGAAATCTAAACTGTTTTAAGAATTAGCCAAAAACAGAATTAATGTATAAACTGTGAAGCATTGAAATAAAATAAAACCTTATTGACTAGAGCAGTGGTAAATGCAGCGTTTTGTCCTCAGCATCTCCTGGCAGTTTTGAGCGAACATTCTCAGCGTGGGGATGCTCTCGTTTGCCAGACTCTGCTCTTACCAGCTCTCCCTGGTGTGCCACTCTGAAAGCCTAGAGACTTTCAGAGATTGATAAGTAGAATTCAGAAGCCCAGTCCAGGAATATGGAGGAATAATTGCATTTTATATTTACTAATCTCTAAAATGTAACTCCTTTTGTATTGGGAATATAGGCCACAGACTAGTATTAATGGTCTGTTTATTTCAGATACCTTTTGATATTGTTTGCAGCCATGCTGCTAGAAAATTAAACTAGTCTTGGTCCTAACCCCAGTCTTGTTATTTAATGTGCTGAGAAGTTTGTAGAATACTATGTAAAACTGATGTTTTCTCATGTGTTGAAGACTCCATTTGTAATTCTGTTTATTGTACATACTTCAAGAAACCTATTAGCTCTTCACCACACTTCCAGAAAGGTATGGAAGAAAAATGAAGACTTCTTTGAAACTGAAATTAAATTCTACAGATAAACAGCTGTATAAACCATAGAATTCCAGAGCTTTGAAAGAGCATAGATATTACCAAGTTCAGCCTATAGAAGCCCATTGATGCTAAACAATTCATGTAAAAATCTAAGCTAAACACAGAATAGCCATCTAACATTCAGCTGGTTTAGCTGTAGGGCTGCTGCATTAACAGAGGTGGTCTTTTAAGAATCTGTAGAGCAGTATTACAGCCCCAAGATTCTATGTGACTTTCCCTTTTTCTGTAATTATTACCATTTCTTTGTAGTTTAAATCATTTCATTTGTTATCTCTGTTATTTTATGAGAATTCATAATAAAAAGTTCATTTTTATGATTTAACATTTGGATGCTTCTTGTAGTTTAAAAATTTCTTAATTGGATTTATTTTAAAAGACTTCCAGTAAAGACAAGTGTAGTAAAATATTATTATAATGCAAAATGAGCATTATTTGGACCTGACTAATAATAACAAAGTTTTAATTTTTATTGATGTCAATTCTTTTTTTAGCTTAGCATACCAGAGGATGAGCTGGGAGGCCCTAAAGAAGTCAATCAATGGTCTTATCAACAAAGTCAACATTTCCAATATAAGTATTATTATCCAAGAGCTTCTTCAAGAAAATATAGTCCGAGGAAGGCAAGTATTAGCCATTTTTATTGTATTTCATAGTAATTTTTCAAAGGAATGTATCTGCATGAGTAGTAATTGATTTATTATCCTACCTCATGGTAAGGTGATCAAGAATATTTACTTAAAATGAAATTCTTATAAACATGTAGGCAGCTAAGCAATAACTTTACTTCACTGTTAAAGATTTTGTGGAATTTTTGCTTTCTGAGAAGCTTAGATGTCACATGATTTTGCACAAACATTTGTTTACTAAGTACTTGCAGTAATTTAAATCTATTATAAGGAGTAATGAACATTAAAATATAATACCGCAAACCAATGTAATGTCTTGAAATTTCCATCTAAATTTTACAGGCAAAACTTACATTTTTGTGCTGAACAGCATGATCTTTTGATGTACATATACGTTGCAAAATGGCTAAGTCAAACTGTTTAACTGTTTTATTATATACTTTATTTCTCAGTGGACTTTTAAGGTTGTTCCATTGGCTATTGTGAAAAATAACTGCAACAAATGATACACGTTTTAGATAATACTTTCTTGTCCTTTGGGTACACACACCATAGTGGAATTGCTGAATCATGGGAGTTCTGGTTTTAATTTTTGGGGTTTTTTGGTTGGTTGGTTTGTTTTTGGTACCAGGGATCAAACTCACAACCTTGTGCTTGCCGGGCAGGTATTTATACCACTGAGCTAAATCCCCAGCCCCTGGTTTTAAATTTTTGGGAGAACTTCCATACTGTTTTCCATACTGGCTGGACTAATTTATATTCCTATTTATAGTATATCAAGGTTCCCTTTTCTCTTTATCCTTGGCCACACTGTTTTGCCCTTTTACAACAACCATTCCAATAGATACAAGGTCTTAGCTCATTGTGGTCTCAGTTTACATTTCCCTGATGATAGGTGATAATATCTTCTCTTGACAAGTGTCTATTTGGGTCCTTTGCCCATTTATTAAGTCGGGTTATACTGGCACTTCTTTGAGTTCCTTACATATTTTGGATATTATCTCCTTACCAGATGTATGTTTTGTTTTCATTCTCTTGGCCATCACTTGACTCTATTAGTTGTTTCCTTTACTGTATAGAAGTTTTCAAGTGATCCAATCCCATTTGTCTTATTTTTGCTTTTGTTGCCGGTGTGTTTAGGGTTGTATCCAAAAAGTCATTACCCAAACCATTATGATGGAGCTTTACCCCCAGTAGTTTTACAGTTTTTGGTATATTTAAGTCTTTAATCTATCTTGAGTTGATTTTTATATATGATATAAAATTAGGATCTGTTTTTATGTCTGCATTTAGAATCTTAATTTTTCTGGCACCATCTATTGAACAAGACTATTGTTTCCCTATTGTGTGTTTCAACACCTTTGTCAAAAATCCAGTGGCTATAAATTCATGGATATACAACTTTCTGTTCTTTTCTCTGTTGGTCTCTTTATCTGTTTTTATGCCTGTACCGTTTTGTTTTGATTATATAGTTTTGTATTAGATTACAAAATCTGGTAGAGTATAAAATCTTTTTGCTAAAGATTTGACTATTTGGTGTCTTTTCTGGTTCCACATGAATTTTAGGACTTTTTTTCTATTTTTGTGAAAAATTAGAATTTTGATAAGGATTGCATTGAATTTATAGACTTTTTTGGGTTGTATGGACATTTGTACAACACTAATTACTTCAGTCCCTCAGCATAGACATATCTTTCCATCTATTTATGTATGGTTTTAGGGTACACTGCTCACCTCATTAGTTAAATTTGGTTCTAAGTTTTCATTGTTGTGTGGGTGCTATTATAAATGGAATTATCTTTTTTATTTCTTTTGGATGGTTTGTTGTTAGCATGTAGAAACAAAAGCTGCAAATTTTCATATCCTGCCACTTTCCCAAATTTATTGTCAGTTCCAAGGCTTTTCAGTGGAGTTTTCAGGGTTTTCTTCAGGTTACAATCTTGTCTGCAAACAGTTCACTTTGGAACTTCTTTGTTTCAGATTTGTATTGTTTTCATTTCTCTTGCAGAATTACTCTGGCTAAAGCTGTGCTAGTACTAGTACTGTACGGAATAGAAGTGATGAGTGTGGGCAGCCTTGTCTTGTTTCTGCTCTTTGAGGAAAAGCTTTAAGGTTTTCACCATTGAGTATGTTAGCTACAGGCTTGCCATGGTGGTCTTTATTCTGTTTTAATTTCTAATTAAAGAGGGGGAGTAGAAAAGATGAGCAGTAAAATTTAAGGAGGCAAAAAGTAATCACAGATTTCTGCTAAGCTTTATGCAGTTGCTGTTTCTTAAAAAGCCTAAGAAAAAGAAAATATTCTGTATCTATTAAAATCTGAGAGCTGTTTTCCACTGTCATGTCACATTACCCTGATTTGTCATCTTAGAAAAGCAAAAGTGAAAACCTGAGGAGATAAATTAAGTATAGTATATTATAGAGGTATGAAAAGTTGACCAAGAGAAATGTCCACTGGCCTCAAAGACAGGCAGAGCCCTCCCCATTTTAATTAGAAAATAACAGATTTATAGCAGTTTTAAGAATTGTTTAAGGTCTCATAATTTATAGGTTAGGTTCTTTTCTGCTCTAATAATTCAGTTATTATACCTAAACCTAACATTAAGACATACTTTCCCCCACCTTTTGGCAATCCAGTAATTGTCATTATATTACCAAAAAAAAAAACCACTTGAATTATTCCATTTTGTATCTCTATTTTCTCATTAATATACATATAAAAATGTGACTGTTTTGAAGTGTCAAGGTAGACACCTTTTATTTTCCTGTCATTATTTAACATGTAACATTATTTACTATTGTTTAATATTATAGTGATTATGTTATGCTTATTTCTCATGGGAGTATTCCAAACCTTCATTTTTACTATAAACTTAAACTTAGAGGTGAAAACAACCAAAATTTGTTTTTAATCACAGAAATTATTTTTATATTAATGATAGAACCATAGTTGAAAGTTTATATTTTCTAGATTTTGTACTTTAGCTTTACTCTTTTGAAAAATGTTACTGTTTTTACGAACTTTTTAAAAATCCTAAAATTCATAATTAGGTATAGCAGTCGGACCAGAATCAAAGGAACTACAATTAAAAAGAGAAAATTTGGGGGAGAAAATTGTTGTGAAATCTCATTCTATTTTACAAATGCACGAAGTCAAATTTTGTTTTCTCAAAAGCATTTTTATTAGTTGATAAACTCATTCCTTATGTAAAGTAGTAAAAATTTAGTCCTTATTTAGTTATTGTGATTGTTCACAAGGAAAAATATTGCTGGATTTTTAATATTTTTTCCTAATTATTTTCTTACTCCTCTCTATTCTTTTTAAACAGAGGGCTGCTATCCAGATCTGTTTTACAAGCCCAGAGTGCTTCTCCGATCTTCACGCATGTTTATGCAGCATTGGTAGCAATTATCAACTCAAAATTTCCACAAATTGGAGAATTAATCCTCAAAAGGTTAATTCTTAATTTTCGAAAAGGCTATCGAAGAAATGATAAGGTATATGAATGGTTTATTAAGTAGACTTTGACATAGGGATAGACCAGTAAACCAATATCAACAAAAGTAAGCAATGCTAATTTCTACATAGGAACACTTCTTAAAAACTGTACCTCATGGTAACTTTTGTCATTCTGTTACATATGCTTTGTCCACTAATGATTATTGAGCTGCAAAAATGATGGCTATTACTATAGACCAGCAATTCCTTAGTAGTGGCACTATTCCACATTACTTTCATTAAAATTATCCTTGTATATTACAGTTTTAAGAGCATGTTAGTTAATTCTATAGTTATAGATTCTGAATTATAGATTCTGTAGAAAATTGAAAATAGAATTTAGTGTATAGATTAACTTTATGTCTACTTTCATTTTTCAGCAACTTTGTCTGACTGCTTCAAAATTTGTGGCACATCTTATTAACCAAAATGTGGTAAGTAATTAACATCAAAATGTATTCCTATTCATTGGCGTTAGGCCATGGGCTTGATACCACTTCAGTGATACATCTGTTTTTGTTTTGATTTATAGTACTTGGCAAATACTGTTAATATTTTAATAAATGGATCTGATTTTTTTAATAGAAATCACAATAATTTTAGGTATTTTGTCAAATTGATCTAACTCAATACCTGGTGACTTTACTACAAAAAGAGTTTTTTAAAAAATGTATTTCAGTTTTTTTCTAAAGCAGTAAATTTGCTATCTTCATTCTTTTTTCCCTGTGACTAATGTTCATGAGACCCTAAGAAATATCTGGAAAAAATTTTATAACTTCCAACTACATAGATGTAGTCATATATTTTTAGTGTCAGTTTATCAAACAAAGGGGATAAACAATCTTAATTTTTTCAAAATGCAAATAGCTTTACTTTTTCCACTTCTTTCTTTGTACCTGTCATTCATGAGAACATAATAAATAGTATTCACTGTAGTACCAAAAAGGAAAATAACTGTATTACTTGCAAATATATAGATATTTATAAAATATAGTAAATTAATTCATTTTAATGTTTTAAGTACAAATAATTTTGATAACAGATTTTTAAAAAATTTTGTATTCTGCTATTTTTGGGGTATGATTTAGTTTCTGTTTTATTTTGAAAAAAGTATAAAAGATTTTTTATAAATTTGAGGGCTTTCTCAGTTATATGTCATATATTGTCATTTTTAATGTACTGTCTGCATATGAGAAGAACTTTGAAGTCATAATTTTATTTCTCTAGCATTAAATATTTTAATTATTTTCAGTGTCTGCTCCTAGAAATCTTTTAGATTTTAACTTAGTCATCATATTGCAAAGATAGCTTACTACTGAAGCCTATAGAAATTTAATCTTACTTCCCTGTGACAGCAGAGGTGTTTCTGTTTTTGAGTGGGTGTTGTTGCTTCTTCCCTAGTAGGTGCAGGGCAACATTTTCTTGTCAGTGATTAAGATATTTTGACAACCCTTCTCCGATCACAGGATGTTCAGACTGTATTTTTGATGTTGTACATAGTGTGAAGATGATATTCTCCTGAGTTAAAATTTGGACTTTTCCCTCTCTGTCTCAAAAAAGTGTCTGAACTACAAAGGCATTTGGATGGCATTTTGAACATTCTTTCTTGTTCATTTTCTTCTCACAACAGAGCTACTTTGTAGAATTTGATTCCACACTCTGCCTGGAATTGTATATAAATACTAATTTTTGAACATGGCCATGTAGCTTTTATTTAATTAAAACAAATATTCAAATCTGCTGCTGTAAACAAAAAAACTTTTAAGATATTTTGTGATAAAATTAGTATTCATATAATTTAAAGACTTTGTTATTTAACAGTTGCTTGTATAATGAATTAGCAAATGGATATAGAGTTTTGGTCATGGAGAAGGGTAGTATAAAAAGAAATGTATTACTATTTCATATGTATGGATTATGAAAATAATTATTAAATATTAGTACATGATGTTTAATTTATAGTTCAGTTTTATGACATTCCCTTTATATAATGTCTAAGACTTTTTTTCCTGAGGATAATTCAAATAGTTAATATTCATATATAGTAAGTTAAGATTATAGAATAATTATTGGTAAAATCTAAACAGATATATAATGAAAGTGCTAGAAAAATTGTATTATATGAGCAATATAGTCATTGTAGAAAACAGATTTTTCTAATTTTTTTATATTATTATTAACAGTAGGTTAATACATGAAAAAACATTTTCTGTCTTCCATATGTCTACATTCTTTGTAAGGCACATGAAGTTTTATGCTTGGAAATGCTTACTTTGCTCCTGGAAAGACCGACAGATGACAGTGTTGAAGTGGCTATTGGTTTTCTCAAGGAATGTGGCCTCAAATTAACACAAGTGTCCCCAAGAGGAATCAATGGTCAGTGTGTATTCTTGGTTTGCATATTATTGTAAGTTTATATTAGAGAATTGTAAAATGTATTGCTTACTTTCTTGTTTTTTCATTTAGCTATCTTTGAACGCCTTCGAAACATTCTGCATGAATCTGAAATTGACAAAAGAGTTCAGTATATGATTGAAGTGATGTTTGCTGTACGGAAGGATGGATTCAAGGACCACCCAGTCATCCTCGAAGGACTTGACTTAGTTGAAGAAGACGATCAGTTCACCCATATGCTCCCTTTGGAGGATGACTACAATCCAGAAGATGTTCTTAGTAAGCCTGGGGAACAAAGAGTGACAATCGACACCAACAGATAGAAAAACAAAAAATAATTAACTTTTAATTTGTTTTTTTAAGATGTTTTCAAGATGGATCCTAATTTTATGGAGAATGAAGAAAAGTATAAAGCTATTAAGAAGGGTATGTAAGATTTTTATATACTAATTTATTTTGGATAAGTAGAAAAAAATCGGGATAGTTATATAACATTAATAGAAAGGACTGTTTATAGTTTGCTGAGCCCAACCCAATGAAATCTCTGCTCTTGTGCAGCTCCTCTCTTCACTGTTTCTCTATACATTGTTTTTCTTTGTAGAATTGTCACTCTCTTCTCTTCCTATCATTAAGGTATCCAGCTCTTAAATTTCACCACTCTTTAGAAATATTCAGATTACCAGTGGCCTTTATTTAATCTCTTTACCAGTTATAGTCTGTGCCAATATGACATTCAGTGTATTTGGTATAGTTTGTTGTAAAGGCTGTATGCTTTTATCATCTCTTGAGGGTGAGCTCATATTATAATAGCATTAGTCACAGTGTTTGTTGCCTAATAAGTTGTTAAATTGATAATTTATTTGTATGTGTTGTTAGTGTTGAGTAAGCAATAACTTCAGACAGATTCTGGTTTCTATTTTTCTTGACATTACTAGCTAGATAACCTGGAACAAGTTACTTTTTAGATGTAAGAGTAAATGTTACTTGTTGCTGGAAAGATAAATAAAATGTTTTGTATGTGCTTTGCATTGCCAGAGAAGCAGACAGTGATGTTTATTATTTCTATTGATCTTTCACATTTGAATTATTTTTTCTTAAAGTTAATATCCAGGCCTACTTATATTACTATTGGGTTTATTTTGTTGCTCAAGAGTTTTCATTGCTGTGGAAGCTCCTGAGAGGAGAGAACAGAAGCACAAAACTTTGTCTTTGTCCTTTTCTATACAGTACTCTAAAAATCTGAAGCAGTGTTATGGTTTATGTCTGAATGTTCCCCCAAAGCTTCATGTAGTCATGGGGTTAGGATTCTAGAAATTATGGTTGATTCATGGTCCAGTGCTGGGATTATGGGTGTGAGTGCTATACTCACCCTAGACTGGGTAGCCTTTATACAATATAAGGGACAGAAAGAGTCTTTCTCTGTGCTCCTCTCCTTTTGCTCTTGCTTATGCTGTCTTCTCCCACAATGAACTATTACCCTCTGCCACTCTGCCTCACTACCTTACTCAGCCAGCTGATTATGGACTGAAACCTCTACAAACTGAGCTAAATAAACCTTTCTGTCCTTCATTTTGGTTGTCAAGTATTTTGTCTCAGCAATGAGAAAAAAGTAACCAAGACATACAGTATACAGATTTCTCTTCTACATGCTGATTTGTTGGTATCTCTTTATTACCACTGGCCAGATTCCATGTCTGTTATATTTTCCAAACAAGAACTCTTTAAACCTAGTTTGCCTTCTTTTCTTATAAACTGCTTTTTTCTATAGTCTCCCTAAAATATGGCAAATAGTTTTTTCTGAAATTACTGTACCTAGTATGAACTCTTTTTAAACTTGGGAATTTCCTATCCATTTCATTAAGTCCAGGCAGCTGGCCAATATCTGGAATGTAGTACTTTCCTTTAGTACAGCAGTTCTCAAATTCTTTGGCATAAAATTTTTACTTAACACTTGAAAACTATTGTGGATTCCCAACAAGTTCTGATTATATGTGCTATATCTATTTATATTTTCTGTTTTAAGAAATTAAACCTGAAAATATAACAGAATATTAACTTGTCACAATAATGTAAAACTAATAACATATTAATACAAATTACATTTATTAATATGAATTACATATGAAAATAATTATACTACTAAGAAATTTTGTGAGAAAAGTCTATTCTAATTCACTGTCTAGCCTCATACAGACATCTATTAGAATTGGGAGAAGTACGTTGTTACCTTTTCAGATAGATATATATAGTCTTTTTTGTTGTTATGGCAATGTTTAACAAGTAGTTTCTTAAAGATTAATTTTGCTTTGAAATCTAAAATAATAATAATGGATTTTCATACAATGTTAGATTAAAATCCCTTGATATGTCACTTTGAATACATCTTTAAGCCATGCGTGATTCTGTAACATGTTACATTGGTCATTTAGAAAATGTTGATTAGCTGAGTTACACACATCCTGTAAATGTTAATGTACTAACATTATCAAAGTCAAATTATTATACCTAATGCAGTGTTAAGAAATCACATTTATTAATATTACCACCAGTCTCATCAGAAAAGTCAATCTCAAAAGGATGGTCTCAGTTTTCCAAAAATGAGATTTTTTTCATGACAATTTTTTTTCATGGTGGCAAATATTACCATTTTCTTTGGTGATACAATGTTTACATTTGTGGAAATGTCCAAAAATATGTCCAAATACATAAAAGCTGTATATTTTTACTCATTTCTTTCAAGTAAAAATTTTTAAAAGTAGCTAATGTGACAAGTGACGCAGTCACACCAGGGCTTGTCTTTAAGGTCACCACCATCACTGCACATCTGTATTTAACAGTATTACATAGGTGAACTTCCTATTTTGTTACTCAGATTATGATTAAGGCCTAGTCTCAAGAAATGAGATTTGATAAAATTAATGTTTTACTTGTTCATCAAGGACATTTTAAGTGATACGGCCTTTTTTTTTCCAAGTACAAGTATGGCAGTAAGATACATTGTCTATTAGTATGGTTTGGAGCCTTAATTTGTGCTAGGATTAGTCTTATCCCCTATTGCTTTGTATAATCATCATCACAGATATAGCCACATAATGCCTTAATATTACTGGGAAGATGGGTTTGACCTCACAGACCACCTGACAGTGCTCAGAGATCCCCCAGGGTCTCATGGACCATTCTTTGAAACCACTGCCTTGTTTAATGAAATCCAATTGTCATTGCTTAAGTGACTTCAATAAGTAGATTCTAAAGTGGAGAGATTAGGAGAGGGTGATGTAAATGGCTAGACAATTCGTTTGACCTTCATTCTTTCAGAGAATGTTCTAGAGTTGGCATTAAAAAAAATGGCCACAGCAGGAAGTGAGCACAGCTTTAGTAATTAGCACCTTCGAGTGACCCAAGTGTACTTGTGTTTTAGGTTTACAGCATTTGGGAAAACAGCAGGAGAGCCTGTCTTCCTACTATTGAATACTAAATAGTTTCTGCTTTTAAAAGTCTGTCTGAATTATGTTGCATAATACACAGCTCAGCATATTTTTGAAGGCACATTTGTTAGAAATATTCTTGAGGAGATATATATGTTAGATAGGACCAAATGACAACTCTACATTTTTGAAAAATGATTTGTGCCTCATACTGCAAAGTTCTCTGCTAAACCTTACCTACAGTTTTGACTTGCACTGTTTAAATATGATGAAATTAGAATTTTCCTAAAAATGATTTGGCCTTAAAACTTTATATTAAGAGTTTACTAGTTATAACTGAAATGCAAAAGTAAAATGTTGGTCAGGTTTGCAAAATCTTTTTTTCAGGTTAACAACTTCTCATTTTTTTACTGTTAACATAATGACTATCCTGATGTAGTCTCTTACAAAAATCACTATTTTCATGTGTATCTAAATATGAGTTGTATTTTAAGAAGTGATAGCCAAACAGTGGTATTTTTTCCATTTTTCTTAATGGCTTTTAAACTTTAGTTTTAGTTTCACATAATCTTTGGCTTGATTATAACTTTCAGAGTAATAAGTATACATAATAATGAGGATCTCATTGCTGTATATCTAAAATAAATGCTAAATTATGTAGTTACTTCTTCTGCCCTTGTCTTTCCAAGTACATTCTTATCCTAAATTCCTGTCTTTATAACTAACTTTAGTTGTTCATAATAGAGTGGCCTCTTTCTTACAGTAAGATAAAATTGACTTCCACATGCTAGCTTCTTTTCTTTCTTTTTTTCTTCTTTTTCTTTCTTTCTTTTCTCCCCCAGCATTCTTGCTCTTGGGAAAACCTTCATCTACTTTTTCTTTTTTTTTTTCATCATATCCTTCTTCAATGGCCATGTTTGATTGGACAGACAGAAAAATGACCCATGTTGCACTCCCTGATTAAATGTAATGTTTTCTGACCACGTAGTCAGTGACAGGAGGCTAATATGATCAGCCTTGTTGACTGACGTGCTTTTCTTCACTGAGACACAGTATCCAGCAATCACAGCAGAAGAAGAGGTTGAATTTGTGTAGGGTATCTTTGCAGTCCTGGGAGTCTTCTGGCTCTGAGGCAGAGATGGCATGTTGGAAGGGCACAGTGGCTCAGAGCCACTTAGTGCACAGTGGCAGGGAAGCTGAGCAAGGCAGAGCACCAGAGCATAAGAGAAGAGGGGACAGACACAGACCCCAAGGCTACACCTTCAAGACTCAGCCAAACAACCTAGACGTTGCTCTGCCAATCCTGGAGCAGATCCTAAAGTCAGTCAAGTTAAACGCCACCCTGACTACCATAACTGGTAAATTATTCCTACACTGGGGTTTCAATGAGCTGAGAATTACCTTCGCAGAGGTATCGCAGATATGTATGGTATGTATCACAGATACATGTATATCATTTGCCCATTAATTTTTTTCCCTTAACCTCTTGTGTCTCACAGAAATACTTGATGAAGGAGACAGTGATTCAAACACAGATCAAGAGGCAGGAAGTAGTGAAGAGGAAGAGGAAGAAGAGGAGGAAGAAGGAGAAGATGATGAAGGTAAAGTTGTAGCTTATTCAATTAATATTATAGAATACTCTGTAATTTACTCTCATATAATACTCTTGGTATTTCTCTATCTTTTAGAGGATTTGGAAGGATGCTTCTGGCATCCAGTGAGTGAAGACTAAAGATACTATTAAATGTCCTACAAGTCACAAGACTGCCCCTGTAACCAAGTATTAATACAGTTTCAAATGCCAGTGTTGTCAGGAGTGAGAAATGTAGTAGTAAGCAGGAAAGTGCACTTTGTAAATCAGCATAATTTTAGTTTGCATTTTGTGTCTTTGATTATATTAGGAAGTAGAAAATAGGTACATTCGTGTTGAATGCATGTGATTGGTATAACCCTGGCAATGGGACATGTGAATGAGTAGATATTTGTTACTCATTTTACCAAAACAAAGTGGGGAGGCCAAAAGCTATATTTATACGGAAGCAAGCAAGATGTTCTTCCTCTTCAGCTTTAATTACATCATTTCACAGAGAAATAAGCTTAGACTTTTACTTTGGCTGTCCTCGGTTAATCAGAACATACATCGACTGGTCATTATTAACGTAGATTATCTACTTAAAAATATTGAAAGGATATCTTTCTCTTTTTAGATACAAGTTTCTGTGTGTGTGTTTTGTTTTGTTTTGTCTTGTTTTTGGTACCAGGAATTGAACTCAGAACCTTGCACTTGCCTGGCATGCGCTTGTACCACTGAGCTATATATCCCCAGCCCAAGACATAACGTATTTTTAGTTCTAGTTGTTCTGTAACATACTTTATAAAAAGTTTTTTCCTCAACATTTTATTAAAATCATCTAATGATCCACATACTACTATATTTTGCTTTATAATTTTCTTGTTTGATATGGAAATACTATTGAAATACACACACACACACACAAACCTTTCATGCACTAGATAAGCAAAAAATTTGAGAAATATGAACAATTAGTTTGGACCCATTCAGCTGTCACAATCCACTGATTATTGAGTAGGTCCAATCTTAAATTGAGTTTCTACCTGTAGTTATTAAAACATTTATAATAACTTTAGGAATGATACTTTACTGAACAAAAGCACGACTGTAGCCTTTTACAATTGTTTTTTTTTTTTCTTTTTGAGGCAGAGTTTCACTATGCAGTTTAGGCTGGCTTTGAATTCGCTTTGTAGCCCAGACTGGCCTTGAACTTGCAGCGATCCTCCTACCTCAACCTCCAGAGTACTGCAATTACAGGCATTTACCACCATGCCTGGGTTTTAAAGTACTTAAATGAACAGGTTACACAGAAAGAAAACCAGTTTTCTTGGCTAGGTTCTGGATGTTGGGCTACCAAATGATATGGCAAAAAAGTTGAAGTTATCGTTAATTCTGTAAATACTAGTTTACATAGTATGAAAGAGTATCTCTGTTATTAAAGCTGACTAAATAAATAAATGTATGGAAAGTATACAGAGATTCATTTTGGTTTCTTTTTTTTTTAAGTTTTGTAATTGTTAATGTTTTTTCTTTTCAGGACAAAAAGTAACTATTCATGATAAAACAGAAATTAATCTAGTCTCATTTCGACGTACAATATATCTTGCTATTCAGTCAAGGTAAGACACTGCAGCTTAGTTTGGTGTGTTTGGTAAGTGAAAGACAAAGTGATCGGGGATACAATTTAAAATCTGCTAATAGAAAACTAGACAGCATTTCAGTATTCTTCGTGTACTTAGCTCTCTACCCATGCCATGCCTGAATTCTTAGGTTGTACTGGGGTCTTAAAGTGTGAATTATCCTCACTTTTTATCTTTACTTACTTGGAAGATGTAGTTGTGTTACATAGTTAGGTGGTGGTTTTTGTTGTTTAATGTCATTCCTTATACTTAATGCTAATAAAACCCTGAAAACACCTCTATATTAAAAGCTAACAGTGTTTAATTGTATGATGGAAATTTAAGTTTTCTCTCATTTGGTGTGTAATTCTGACTGTAAGCAAAGAAGCACTATTATGATGACTGGGATATTGATTTACTATGCAGGGGAAGTGAATGTAACTGGGAGTAGCAATTAGACTTAGGAAGGTTTTTGAACTGTTCAAGTGTACTACTCAAGTAAGAACCACTATGAGGATGTGAAAACAAAACCTGTTTTCTTTGAAGTCTAAGAGTTTGGTTTTGAAGAGAAGTAAATGCAAGTGTTAAATGCTTACGTTTGCCTGTTTTGTATGCATATCAACCTATTGATTTACTGGTCGTGGTGTTTACATTTTGCACTGAGGAATATTTTCTTAGTTTTATTTAGTTGCTGTTTTGTATATTTCCATTAGTGTGATGTAATAGCAATAATGATTCATAAGTAAGAGTCATCTTGTTTTCATTCTGTCTGAAACTCTTTGGCTTTAGATTCCCCTTCAAATAGAGAAAAATTATACAGTAGGAGATGGGTTAGAAATTGTTTTGGTTTATCCTTACCTATTTCTTTGACTTTCACATGAAAAAACTTAAATAGTTTTTCATATAAACAATATAGAAGATGATAAATTTTATTACAAGTATGTATTCTTAGAGTTTGACCTTCCATTTGTTTGTCCTTTTAGAAAAATCCAAAAGTAACTCACGTTCGAAAACCAATTTACTATTCAAATGTTGCAATTAACATTAATTTGGAGGAGGTATAGTAGAGTTCTTTGAATAATTATTTAAAAGAAGCCCTTTTTTGTTAAGTGAACCTTAAATATGGTAGTCTCTGAATCACAAACGTACCTCAAAAAATTAAAGCCATTTATAGTAGTATTATAGTTGTAGTAACGGCCACCTTATATATTAGTATTTGTTGAGTTCCAGCCCCTAAATGTCTAGTTAAAAAGAAAAACTTAGACATGACAAAGGTTGCTTTTATTTTTTATTTTTATTTTTTTAAAATTTTATTTAAAGAGAAAAAAAAACAGAATAAAGGATAGCAACAATACAGAATTCCAAGGAAAAAAGGAAAAGAACAACAACAAAAAAACCTAAGAAATTATTACTTGACAAATTACATACTGACTTCTTGGAAATAGTTGTTCAAATTACAGAGTTAAAACATGTAAAGTAGACATTCAAACAGTGAGACTGTTAACAGTTCTGCTCCACGATCTGACAAAAACAGCAATATGGTCATCCATCTTACCCAGTCAAATATACATGCAATTATATCCAAAGGATAAAATTAAACACAACAAAACAGAACAAAGTGGATCACAAGAAAGCAATGTAAGAGACATAAATTTCAAAACTAGACAATCGGTGATAATCACTCTCCATCGTATTGACTCTTGTTTTCTTCCAAATAGTTGTCCACATTGTCACATACAGGGAATTCACATGAAACAACATAGTATGGAATTGATCTGAGCAGGATGAGGGGAGCATTTCAGGTCTTCAAGACCTGACATTAGGGAAGCCAAGAATGGCTGTCATAGTGTCTCTCATTCTCCTCAAAACAGCTGTCCATACCTTAATGTGTGTTGAACTTAAGGCAAAGCAAGCTAAGATCACTTTGAACAAAAAGTGATAGTTTTGCTGGACTTCACATCATCACATTATGGAATCAGCACTGGGTATTGTAGTGTCTATTTTTCTTCAAAGTAGTTGTTTATTTCAACATGTGTTATATAGTTGGTTCTCGTAAACTGTTTATATGCATGCTCTACACATGCATGAGTCTCTACATGTATATCTATCCTTTCTGTATTAGAGGGAAAAACAAAACAAAGCAAGATAAAACAGAACAATTCTTAGAAAAGCATGAAGCAAAAATGTCATATAAAACCACAATACAAGGTGATCTACAATGGTTACCATGATGTCTCAGCAGTATATAACAACATTAATAAAAACGAAGCATTGAGGACATTATAAGACTTCAAAAGCAAGTAATAATCAAACCAGAGTGGGTATCTTAGTGAATCTTGTCATCTTCAGTGTAGTTGCCTATACTGTTAGACTTGATGCTATCAATCATAACAGATTTAAATAAAATCAGTCAATACAAAGTAGCAATCTAACAAACCAGATTCAAATAAGATCAGTCATAATAAGACAGTATACGTTATAAAGGGCTTTCAGATTAAGTTAATAGGAAATTAGGGATGATTACCATAATATGTCCTTTTATTTTGGGGATAGCTGACCATGTCCTCAAGTCTAGTGTAAGTCTCTAGTATAGATGGCCTTGAAATATTAACAGAGAGAAACACAGGCAGAGTAGATCAGGAGATAGGGTCCATTGAGATGCTCTATATAGGGAGGCAGTGGGACCCAAAACAAGCAGTGCACCCTATGGGAGTGAAAGGGGAGGAATTGTCTAAAAAGGGAGGTAGAGGATATTGTTAGTTGGGTAACAAGATTTAAAATTTACACTATTCTCATCACTCTGCTTGGATGGATTACATGCTGTTCCAGTTTGTCTGCTTACACTAGACTTGAGGACATGGTCAGCTATCCCAAAAAATAAGAGGACATATTAAGGTTGCTTTTCTTAAAACCTCATGTGTTAGAAAAGAAGCACAAATGTCTTCAGTAGACAGGTACCTAGAGCTCTTGGATGCGTCCTTGCTTTGGCAGCACATATGCTAAAAAACTTGGATGGGAGATTTATATAATGATACTGAAAAAATATTATCAAATATCTGTGTAAAGAAATCCTGTTATTGGTCATTAATTTAGCTGAGGTGGCTTATCTTTTTTAAGGCGATGTTATTGGTTTGTGAGATACAAATATTTTTGGTGGCAAATACTGTTTTTGTTGTTGTTATATTCTTTAGGGAAAACTTTTTTGAAATGTGACTCCGCAGTGTGTTATCCGTGCCATTTGATTCCTCGATAGAGAATTATGTATAGAATTGCTCAACAAAAAAATGGAGACAATCATTGTCTAAGATAAACCAGTCAAAATGTTCACTTCATGCTACCATTGAAAATTAGGTGAATGGTGATTATGTTGTAAATTTAAGTGGATGACAGAGAACTGTGCTATTCTAGTCTCGGCAATTTAGTAAGCTTCTGCCTGAAAATAAGTATAAAAAGAGCTGGGACTGTAGTTCAATGTGAAGGCCCAGAGTTCAATCCCCATTACCATCTCCCTCTCCCCCCCTAGTTAGCAAGTGAACTGCCACTAAGCTGCATCCCCAGCCTGTGTTGTGTTGTGTTGTGTTGTGTTGTGTTGTGTTGTGTTGTGAGACAGGGTCTCACTACGTAGCTCAGACTAGCTTTGAACTCACTATGTAGCCCACGCTACCCTTAAACTTGCTGAGATCCTTCAGCCTCAGCCTCCCAAGTGCTGGGATTACAGGTCTGGGCCGCCACACCTGGCTATTTTTGTGTATGTGTGTTTTGAAATAGACTCTCTGAGTTACCTGCACTCGCCTCAAACTTGAGTCTTTCGCCTCAGTGGTCTCCTGAGGCATTTGCCCTCGCATATGGCACTTCTTTATCTTGTATGTGACTTTTTTTCAGAAATTTTGAGGTTTTTATTGAGTATTTCTCCAGTTTTTTAAGTAAACAGAAGACAAATTCACATCTAAGTAATTTTTAGTGTCATTGTATTATTGCGTTTGTCAGTGCTAAATATTACTTATAATTAAACTATTAAAAATATCTTTCCTTAAAGATTTCTTTTTTATTTTAGTTTTCTTTTTCCCATCCTGGGTTTGGTCTAGTTGTGCTTATGAAATCTAGTAAGTAATAGAATAGCTAAGAAATACAAATGAATTGCAAAACTATATTCATAATCGTATTTCAGTTGATAATTTTATACTTCAGATCTTGAATGAGGATTTGAGTATTCTACTATGAAAGTTGCAAGTATATCATTGTTATTTCTGAATCAAGTCCACATTCATCTTACTCATTGCTGTAGGCAAATGGTATATTGAAGATATTTACATTGAACTCATATGGATGTTATATAAAAGCATGTTTTTTTCCTTACAAGTTATTGTGATTACTTACTGTTTTATACTTATTTTTTTTATAAGATGTGCTTGAGTATGAGCTAAGAAAACTTGTAAAAGTGGTGATTTAAGGACTTGATGTCATGCTGTGCTCCTGGAGCAACTTTGAACTCTTCCAGAACTGGGTCAGGGAAAAGTGGAAATACTTAATGGTATAGAAAAATGTTCAAAGTTTGCAGTGCCTAGTAAAAGCAGATGGAGGTCCAGCATAGTAGAACATTATTTATTTATTCTTCCATGCTGAGTTTTTAATGTAAGCATGAAAAACTTGACTTATATTTGCTCTTTCCTTAATTAGAATTTTTCCCTTGTTTCTCTACACGCCTAATAGGCATTTCAAGAAATTGCTTATCAAGTTAAATAGCAATTAAAGTCTTTTCATTGAATGAGAAAACATAAATATATTTGTGTTCAAGTTTTACTTCTGGGACCTTGTTTCTAGGAGCAGGTCTCACAAAACTTCTGTCTTCCTCCTGTCCTATATAAAATGAGAGGATTGAATCAGTTTGTCTCTAGATCTTCCTGAAATGCTAGTTATGCATAAATTTAAATTCAGGATAATACCATAATGGATGTTTTTGCATCCAGTTGTTGTTAGTACTTTAGGTGTGGATTTGTGACTGATGAATGGAAATACTTGTCTTAAAATTTTTAGCTTTTTATAAATATTTATGGATAAAGTGTGAAAATTTTAAAGCTTTTGTCTTTGTTCTCTTTGTTAAGCATCCTACCTGCTGTTTTATATAAGCTTTTGAATATAGATATTGATATATTCTTCTTCCTTCCATTTATTTGATAGTATATGTAGAACAAAACAGCTGGCTTTGAGCATTGGAAAGTATTACTTGAGATCTGGGACCTGATTCCTTAGAATACTTAGATTTGTCCTCTAATGCTGGATTATCAAACTGGAATATTTAATAAATTCTTTATGTTATAGTTATTTTCCTCCAGTATTTGAAGGAAAAGATATTACTGACACTTAAGAATTTACTGCTGCTGTACTTCTGTGACCAGTGTGGAGGTGAAGAACAACTGATAAGCATACTATGACTGCATAAATGGAAAAAACTGACACGCTGTGTGTTTTATTACTATTTCACTTTAAAATGAAGAAGATCGTGTACTGTAAAACTCTTTTGTCTGATTAGTTACTGGTGGAGGTTGATTGGTTTAAGAGAATAATGAAAGCCAGTGCATATCAGCCCTCTCTTTGCTAACATAAAATGCACCCTGTTCAAGTAGTTTGTTTTAGAACATTCACAAAGTTGTGTAACTATCCAGAATATTTTTATTAGTTTAAAACTAAGTCTTTAGCAAAACCCTGCCAAAAAGGGTTAGGAATGTAGGTCTGAGAAGGCCTTGCAATCAGAACCACACTCACACACACACACACACACACACACACACACACACACACAGAATAATAGCGAAAGCATCCGGTACTCATTAGCAAATACAGCCTAGTTCTTTAATCTTCTTATGCCTATAGACTTACCTATTCAGAACATTTTATATAAATAGAATTCATGTAGCCTTTATGTCTGGCTTCTGCACAGCATAATTCAAGGTTTATCTATCTTACGCTATGTATTGGTACTTCATTCTTTGACTTAAGAGCTGTTTGTTTTATATATAATAAAAATGATATGCGTTTACAGTAAAAGAGTATGGTAAGCAATAGTAAAGTGATATTGTATGTAAAACAGCTTATTGATGCAAGCTTTTAACTTATTGTGACCATCTTGTCTCCATAGTTTAGATTTTGAAGAATGTGCTCACAAATTGCTGAAAATGGAATTTCCTGAAAGTCAAACAGTATGTTAATAATTTTTTCTCTTATTGTATATATTGATTATAAAGTATATATTATTTATAAAAATGTTTAAGGCAGTGAGTAGAGTTCATGAATCCAAACAATGACTCATTGTTAAGTATTTTTAAAGTGTAGATTATCTACAATTTTAAAGTAATTCAAATTCAGGAGTTCTGGGGAGTGTGGTTTCATATATAATGTTCACTCTGGTGAGTTGAATTTTCTACTTGAATAGTACATTGGCAGAATACAGAGTCTCTGAAGCACCACCTTTTGTGTAGAGTTTCTGAGTGGTTACCTGTGACTCATATTGTGACTTAAATTGAGTAGGATATTTGTTATTTCATGAATAACCTGGTTCATTGTTTTTACCCACTAAGGGATTCTTTTGTGATAGATATTATAAAGCTTGCAGCACATGGTATTGCATTGCTTTATTTGAATATAGAAGTATCTGCATTATTTTTCCATTCATTAATTCATTTAACTAACATGTATTCAGCATACACTGTGTATCAGACATTTTGCAAGGTGTCTGACTTACTGATCAGTTACATGCACGAGGCCTTCTCTTAGTGCCGTGGGATTTACTGCCTTATAACTCAGTCTGTTTCAACATTCAAAGTGTCAGGATCCTAGTGTGAGGATAGTAGACACATTAAATAGATTGTCTTTTTTTGTTGTTGTCCCCAGTTGTCGTCTTGCATATGACTGTACCATGTAGAAGCTGGGTCCTGGAAACCTGAGCCAAGGTTTAGGTGTCTGTGTTTTTCACACTTTGCTTTATATTCAGGAGACTCGGCTCAGATGTCAGAGTGACTGCGTTGGGTGTAATAGGCTGTTCGCTTTCTTTGTTGAAGGCTTTAAATTTGATCTACTGTAGGCATTGACAGACTGGCCAGCCACATGGCTGTTTTTATAAATCAAGTTTCCCTGGAATAAAGCCATACTCATTCATTGATGTTTCCCTCACCCCTGTGGCTATTTTCACACCACAACAACAGAATGAGAAGTTTTGACAGGAATTACTTTGGCCCTATAATATTTACTGTCCCTCTTTCTTTTTTGTTTCTTGTGGCTTTTTTTTTTAGTAGGGTTGTGCTAAGTCAGAAAATTGTACACATTGGGTTCAAATTTTCGATCCTCTTACCTTATCCTGCCAAAGTGCTGGGATGATAGGCAGGCATGTGTCACCACATTCAGCTTATCTGGCCCCCTTATAGAAAAAAATTGCCAGTCCTTATTCTGTAATGTAGATTCATTCTTGAAATGTCACAGTACAGTATTTTGAAAAAAAATTAGGCTTTTCAAATTAAAAATATTTTTTCTTCTACAAAGTTTGCTTGGTGGTTATATTAATAAGTGTTCATGTGTATTCTGTGGTTGTAATTAATATGTCATCCTTGGAAGGAAATAAATTAGTGAATTAACCTTTAAAATTATAAATGACATTGAAATTACTATTTGGTCTTCTTAATAATTTGAGGAATATAATTAAGTCATTATAAATTTTATTAATATTAATCCAGAAGGTAGTCATTCTAGAACTAACCTCAATATATTTTGATAATATTGGGCAGTATCTTATTGCATCTGTTTTCATGTACTCAAAAGACTCCTAAAATTGCTGTAATATTTAATTGAAATGTTAAAATACTTAATTATTCCAAGCCATAGGGAATAACTCTTATAATTGCTTTTAGCCTAGGGAAGAAAGTAATTTGTTTTGCCAGTAGTGCCGACAATTAGCAATGCTACTGGCATATTACCATGTTTTATTGTTTAAAACCTGATTAACTGCTATATTATTGTAAAATAGCACGCTAGTAGAAACACATTGAAAGTGAATTTTATTGTATCAAGTTCATATTAAATGGCAGAAATTAAAAGTACTCGATTAGAATTTTCAGTACCATATGAAATTTTGACAAAGTATACTTTTTCAGAACTTTTGCATTTGTGAACATTTTATTTAATTGAGTTAACCTGCAACTGTTTTTTTTTTTTTTAAAATGTAGCACTATAATGGCATCTGAAATTAGTCCCCTGTCTTCAAGTGAAGGCTTTGAGTCGATTGTCTCCAGGCAGACTGCCGGCTTCTGGGGCAGCACTGTCTGTTAGGCCTTCCGGCAGTGTGTGAATTCGGCAGCCTGGTGGAGTACCACCTAGTCCTTTGTGGCTTTTTAATATTGGAAATGTGTGACTAAGGAAATAAAATTTTAATTTTATGTGATCGTAAGTAATGTGAATTGGAAGCCAGTAGCTTCCATGTTGGAACTGTGCAATTCCAGAGTAATTGTGCTTCTCAGGAGTCCTTCCTGACTCTTGTCCTGATATCTCACTGGAGTCCCTGATTTAAATTGTTTATTAAGTAAGGGGGGAAAATTGTTTGTTCGTTTTTGTTGTTGTATTTTAACTTAGGTTGCATTTATGTTATCAGCAGTGCAAACATCAAAATTGTTACTGAAAATATAAAATGATTAGTGATATGTATATCAGTTCCCCAAAATGATTAAAATTATTATGTATCACAAATATGCACCAGTTTTTTAAAAAGGGCCGGGGATTTAGTTCAGTGGCTTAAGCGCCTGCCTGGCAAGCGCAAGGTCATGAGTTCGATGCCTGGTACCAAAAAAATACATATATATATATATATATATATACACACACACATATGTGTGTGTATATATATATACACACACACATATATATACACACATATATACACATATGTATATATATACACATATATATACACATATATATGTGTGTATATATATATGTATATATATACATATATGTATATATATACATATATACATATATACATATATATACATATATATATAAAATACTGTATTTTTACATATTATGTTGGTCAGTCTATACTTAAAAGAATTTTACATAAAATCTTTTTAGGATACAGTATCTCCTCGATACATTTTTTATATACTAGTTTATTTGCAAGTGGCTTATAATTAGATGCATTTAGAATTTTATAGTTAATGTAATTAGCATAAATGGATATAAATGGAAAAGCCAAACTGAAGATTATAAAAATTATAAGCTTTTTTAATTTTTATAAAGTCACAAATTTTCAAATTATTTTTTGTTTGAGACATAACCTTGCTGTTGTCCAGGTTGACCTTGAACTCATGTGGTCCAGACTGGCCTCAAACAGCAATCCTCCTGCCTCAGTCTTCCAAGCGCTGGGATTGTAGGCATGTGCTACCATGCCTCCCTTTTCAAAATATTTTAAATTTATAAAAATGCAGGCAGCTACTATCATGGGTAAATTATCATACAGTATAGTTTTATTGCCTTGAATGATTAATGTAATTTTTTTTTCAAATAGAAAGAACTCTGCAATATGATACTTGATTGCTGTGCCCAACAAAGGACATACGAGAAATTTTTTGGCTTATTAGCTGGGGTGAGTTCGCATCAGAATAATAGAAATCCTGAGAGAATTCTTATCGTGAATATAGTGAACAAATGATTCTGATTTGCGGTCTGTTCTAATATATCTTTGTTAAAAGCAGTTTCTCCCTTAAATTTCCCACTTTACTTAGCTTCCTTCTTTTCCACTTCAGTGTTGCATTGCCTTAACTTTGTATGTCATTCCCCAGCAACTTCTCGAATTTCTACCTACTTTAACAATTTCCCAGTAGAAGACAATTAATACTGTCATTTGAAAATCTCAAAACAGTTACCAAAGTCAGGAAAATGTTTAGGCAATACAAGTAAAACATGATCTGAAGTATTTTTAAATTCAGATTCTATCCAGGTATATAAGTAATATTACATAAATGGTGTATCTAGGATCAACTACATGTATAATTTTGTTAAAGCCTATAAATCCAGGTAAGTAGGAACCATATATATATATACATATATATATATATATATATATAACTGCTATTTTGAACATCATATAGCACAGACAGATCTAGTGATACCTATTTTTTCAAGTTATCCAAAATACTTGTTTTGACTCATTAAATTTAAGAAGCTTAGTATATTCAGTTGTAGTGGCATTAACTGGTATTGACATTCAATTTTTTATTAGCGATTTTGCATGCTGAAAAAAGAATACATGGAATCTTTTGAAGGTATATTCAAAGAACAGTATGATACCATCCATCGCCTAGAAACAAACAAATTGAGGAATGTTGCCAAGATGTTTGCTCACCTCTTATACACTGATTCTCTTCCATGGAGTGTAAGTAGTTGGATCAGTATTTATACTTCTTTCCTACTCCCTTGTTTTTCTCAAAAATGTGTCAATTTTGTCCTACCCATCCTTACTATATTAGGAAATGTGCACTGAAATGAAATATGTAGTATAATTTTATAACTATTTTTGAGGTTTTGTTCACGTAGCATAGGATCAAAAAAGCCTAAGTCACTAAATAATATACAAGTACATATAAAAACTGTTATTCTGGATTATATAACAGTTCAAACCACAATGCTTTTTATTTTTGAGGCAGTGTCTTGCTGTAGAGTTCAGGCTGGCCTTGAGCGCTCTGCAATCCTCCTGCCTCAGCCTCCAGAGTGCTGGGATTACAGGCATGTGCCACCACAGCCAGCTCACAACGCTTCTTAATAATAGTAACTAGAAATACTTTCAGGGAAAAATATATATTCATTTTCTGTATGTACATGTGTACACACCATTCATATCACAAAGTAGAGCATGCATTCCCCTATTTTGGTGGCACATGTATCTCTGAATTACTGTTTCCTGAGAGAGTAATTTTCCAGAGTTGCTGTTATTAGCTTTCAAGAAAAATCATTGTCAGTAAGCCTTGACCTGGAGGAAGCAATGAGGAGATTGTATAAAGAACAAGGAAAGGTATTTTTGGTTGAAAAATGTGCACTAGACTGGAATTTGAAGTATATTCATATATCTGGTATTTGTTTTACATACTGTTAATCCTGACACCATTATTAAGCCACTGGCTATGTGCTCAGTTATAGGGGAGGTGCTGGGTGATCGAATTAACTGTCTATGGCCCTTGCTTTTACAGATTACCATTTAAGCAAAGAGGTAACATGTATCTGTGACAGTAACACAAACTATAAAATGGTAGATTATAAGAAAAGCAATGTTGCTAAAGGAATATTTTTTAAAAAGAGGAAGTAGGAATTATATCCAGGAGTAAAGAGAAGAAAATCAGTTTGTAGAATACCGTGACCAGCGGTAGCATGAAGTAACATTATTTGTCTTACCACCCAGTACGTTAATTACTAAGTTGTGCTACACTAGGAGACATTTGTAAGCTAACTCAGCAGCCTCTGTGTAATATTTTTTACTTTTTTATTTCCTGTTTGAGAAGTGAAATCAAGTTTTAAACAACTGACTAACAAATGGACTCCTGTAACATATGATTAGTAAAAACTGGAAGTTATTTTTATTTTTATCTCCCTTAAAATACATTTTATTCTCACAGAGATTTTTAAGCCATAATCTTAGAATTCAGAATATCCATTTTTTTCTTTTACTTTTATTCTGTGTTATATGTGCTGCATGAAACTATACCTTAAATCTATAAGTGGTATTTTGCCCTGAACCCTCATGCATAGCACATTTTGATAAGTGAAATTTAGGAGCTAGTAATCTTGCTTCAGTATTATAATCTCAAAATAAAACGTCTTCCCTGCTAGAAAAACCACATTTCTCAAAAAAAAGAGAATGAAGTCTGTTTCTTTAGCATCTTAACATTTGAAAATTACTACTGATAAGTAGTCTTAAACTTTGCTAAGAGATAATACATGTTAGTATACAGGACAATATTCATAGATAATTCTGGTTGAAGATGAAAATAAATCATGATTTCTTGTAAGCTCAGTGGTCACTTTGTTCTCTTGTAATAACCAAAATAAAAATATCTTTTTTGCTTTAATTTGCAGGTTCTTGAATGTATAAAACTGAGTGAAGAAACTACTACATCATCTAGTAGAATTTTTGTCAAAATATTCTTCCAGGAACTATGTGAATATATGGGTCTTCCTAAACTGAATGCAAGATTAAAGGATGAGTAAGTTAATCACTAGGCATATTTTAGTCTTCTGGGAGATTTCTCCCATTTTAGCAGCCCTGAGTCCACCATTGTAATATAAAACAAGAATTAAGCTCCAAAAGCTCTTCTTTATACATTAGTTCACTCTGAATCTCATGTTATGTGCTTAGCATGACATGCTGGTGTTTAGTGCTGGCTTTGGTACAAGTGATGATAACACAGAATTAAGACCTCTAATTAAGTTAAAACACACAGAATTATTCCTGCATACCCATTGTAATCTCAGAGATGAGTAGTTACAGTTTTATTTTTACCCTAGTTGTGAGCCTATGAATAAGTATTTTGTTATCAGTGGTTAATTGTATACATATATACAGATAATTATCAGTCACATAATTGTTTGAATTATTACATGGAGCCTAGAGCCGTACTCTGGGACTGTTACGTGTTCTCTGTCTCAGCTTTGTTTCCTGTGTATTCTGATTGCTCACTGCCATTTGTTTTATTGTATTTTGTTCATTGCTGTTTTGATTGATTTTTGTATTCATGGGGCTGACATCATTCCATCAGGTGTCTCACTGACCACCTGCCATATGTTGTGGTCTTTCCAAGTTCTCATGCCCCTTCACTTCTGGGCCTCATTAAACAGTTGACCACATACTTGCTCGCCATAGTTTCTCACTCTTCTCCCATTCCTCTTCTTAGTTTGTGTCTCTTCCTCAGCCTGCCCCTGAGTATCGAAGTTTGCCAGAGGTCTGCACTTGCCTCTGCATGCTGTTGCAGGGCAACCCCTACTTCTTTGGCCTTTGTGTACTTGTTTCTCTCATAGCTGTCTGTTGTAATAGACTCATCTCCCCCCTCTTCAGAAAGCTGTACTCTGGCTGCACCAATATGGCCAGGCCCTTTCATGCTTCCTTACAACTGTTTGTATGGCCGTTGACTCTGTTTTTCTTGGTCTGTCTAGCAAACATTTTAACATTTCTTTTTACATCTCATCTTTTCTATGAAACCCTTTTCCCTGATTCCATTGAGTCCATTCAGTATGGCATTCAAAACACATGTCCACAACCACCCCATGTTGAATGTTTTTCTGTTTGTCTCCCTCCATAATTATATGCAGCCCTAATCTCTGATCTCTCCCCTTTGGTAACTACTCCCTGCCCCCCATCCCAGTGCTTTGCACATGTTTCCATCCATACATGTGTATATATCAAGAGAGGTTTTTAAAATTTGCTATATATAAATTCACATAAAATGTGTACTTACACATGTATACATGTGTATATGTGTCTGTTCACTTATTCTGTATGTCTGCACATCAGCATGTGCATAAGAAAGATTTTTAAACCTCTTGCATAATTATGGAACCAACTTTATTATTATCTGACCCTGCTCATTTTCTTTAGATAGCACTGTGCTTAGCCTAATAAATGCATAAACTCGATTGTATTTCACTCACTAATTTAACATATAAAAAACCTGAAAATGTACATATGAGGATTTTGTATATTTATCTTTATCTATCCTCTTGGTTCATTTTTTTCCTATTTTAGAACCCTACAGCCATTCTTTGAAGGATTATTACCCCGAGACAATCCAAGAAACACTCGGTTTGCCATCAACTTCTTTACCTCTATAGGTCTTGGAGGTTTAACGTAAGGATTATTTTCCGAATTTTAGTTTCAAATTACAAAATTGTGTCACAGAAGCCTTGAAGCCGTAATTTAACAGAGCATGTTTTTAATTAGGGATGAATTGCGTGAACATCTCAAAAATACACCAAAAATTATTGTGGCACAGAAACCAGATATTGAACAAGGTAAATCATCTTCATCTTCAGCGTCCTCTTCAGACTCTGACTCCTCCGACTCCGATTCTGACAGCAGTGAGAGCAGTTCGGACTCTTCCAGTGAAGACAGTGACTCATCGTCCACCAGTAGCCGTAGCTCGGCCTCAGGTACTGAAACTCCCTTGTGATTGGCCTTGCTGTTTTCTAACAAGTGCTGTGCATCACTGGTGATACCTGTGATGAAAGGAGAATATCAGAGTTCAGTTGTTTCAAAGCCAAGGTTAGTAATGTGAGAGATCATCTCTCCCTCTTGGAGTCTGTAATGTATTACAACGTTTACAATGAGGAAATCATAGAAGTGATATATTTCATTTTTAAGTACTTGAGTGATGACTAAAATTCATAATGTTTGTATTCTAGTTAATATGAACTATCCTGTTGTTGATGTTTGAAAGAAATTTGGTTTTTCACTTTTAATAGTGAATCTGTATGTTTGTGACTGACATGTATCACACATTCAGTACATACCTCATAAGCTGTATACATTTTCAATATAGGTAGCACCCAAATTAAGACTCACTAGAATCCTTTTTTCCTCTCCAAGTTTGTACCCTCCTCCCATCCTCACAACAATTGCCATTCTAATTGGTAATTTCATAGATGAGTTTTATCTGTTTTAGTATTAGAATTATACATTATAAAGTCAAGTTTGACTTCTTTTATGTTTATGAGATTTAGCTCTATTCTTGTATTTATTATTCATTTATTCTCATTGCTATATAATTGTGTATTATATAAATGTTACCCAGTAGACATTTATATTTACAAATAATGTCCCCATGAAATCTCTTGTACATATCTGTTGTTGACTGCATGTAAGCATATATACATAGGGATTGTACATAGCCTTCTGTGACAATACACACACCACACACTGTCCCTGAGTTAATCATGGTTCAAATTATGAGTTTTAGACTTCATGGTCTTACAAAAGTTGTGTGAATTCTATGGAGCCATTCTTCAGATTGAGCCTCCTAAGTGCTGAGATTACAGGCATGCACTCCATGCCTGGCTCAAATTTTGAATCTTGATCTTTTCCTGGACTAGGAATATATGTTATGGTACTCTTGTACCGTAACATCTAAAGGCTGATGTTAGTGTTGTAAGCACATTGTTACGCTAGGCCGGTTATGGTGAACCTTTGCGAAACAAGTCCCCAGACCACAATCCAAAACCTGCCTACTTATCGCCGAGTGCCAGCACTGCAGTTAAACGTCGAACTAGGGTTTTACTTTAGAAAAAGCAGCTCATACATTAACATCTTTTGTCTTAAAAGAAAAACAACACATGTGCCATAGATTCACTACTCCCATAGAAGTAGGTTAAGTTATGGCATTTGGTAATGAGTTTCATGAGTTTTTTGATTTATAATGGCTTCATCTTCAGTCAGTATAAGTTGGGCTGTTTGTCTGTCTGTCTGTCTGCGTCTGCATGTACACATTTCTTTCAGGTACGTACCTACAGATAGTATCATTGTTATAAAATGTGCTGTATTTGTCTTTAGCAGTTACTGCCAGTTTTCTGAGTGGCTGTTCCTTTTCATTTTAGCCACTCTGGTGGGCATGTGCTAGTATTGTGTTGTACTTTTAATCTGTGGTTTCCTTGATCACTGATGTTGACTTAGTTAATTTATTGTTGGTCATTTGGATGTATTTTTTTGTTTGTTAAATAGCTCCTCAAGTCTTTTGCTTTCGCTTTTTTTAAGTTATCTGCTGATTTGTAGAAATTCTTTCTGTGTTATGGATATCTGGATACAGATACAGATACAGATGTATAATTTTTTTTAACTGCATATAATAGCTAGTCCCGTTTTTGCCTTTCCAGCCCTGGGAGGCTGCCAGAGCTCTGCTCTTTCTGTCTTTTCCCTCAGCAGAGGCCCTGAATCAGCAGATGTTCCCCCGGGGAGAAAGTGGCTGTAGAATGTCAGTTTACTTCTCTATGACTCTGTCTTCTCTTGAAATTTTGTCCCTTGTAATCCTCATTTTTCAAGTAAGTTTCCTGGTATATTTATTTTTTAACTTTTTATTTTGAACTAATTTTAAACTTAGAGAAAAGTTGTAAAAAAAGTTCAGAGAATCCACATATCCCCCTCTCCAAGCTGCTCCTAATGTTAGCTTCTTACATAACCGTCATTTGCTTTTTAGCTGAACTACACAAATTAGCATTGGAATGTTAACAATATTGTTAACTAAGCTACAGACTTTATTTAATTCATTAAAAGTAAAGAAGTTAATAAGTTTATCAGGATCCAACAAACTAATGTCATTAGTTGTTAATGTCTTTTAGGATCCTATTGCATTTAATTGCATTCTCTTCAGTCTTACGCAATCTCCAGGCTTTTTGTGCTTAATGATTTGGATACTTTCAGAAGCCCTCAGGTCACTTATTTTGTAGTTCCTCAGTATAGATACTTGTCGGATGTTTTCTCATGATTAGAATAAGGGTAGGCAGAATTTCAAAAAAGAAAAAAAAAGCAGGGAATTAACAGTAGTTCATATATTGCACGTTGTTATCTCAGAACTAGTTGCCCAGGTTACAAAATCTAGATACAAGTGATCAAACAGTGACATCACAATCTGTTCTTTTTGATGAACTAAAAGAGTAGTAAGTAGTATAGTTATCTATCTAGCGTACATATACATGCATATTTGTATCTGTTCACCAACACACATATAATCTTTTCCTTTCTTCCTTTTTTCCTTTCCCCTATCCCAGTAGTTCTGTCCTTTTGAGCACTTTCTTTCCCTTTCATTATTATATCTCTTGTCTATTTTGGAATTCTGTATTCTGTTTTGCTTTTTAAAATTAAAAAAAAAAAAACAATAGGAGTAGGCAGTCTTTGGTAAGAATACCATAGAAATCATGTGGTCTTTATAGTGCATGCGATCAAGGGGCTTATAATATTGATACATTTTACTTTTGTGACCATAACCTTATGATCCCTGGATTAAGATGCTATAAAATGAATGTCTTCACAGAAGTGATTTTCTTTTGTTAAATTAAATGCTTGAAGGGAGATAATTTAATCCTATGCAACTCTTTTCCAGCTTTCACTTACTTTTTTTGGTGGGGAAACTGGGTTTTACTCTGTAATTTGGGCTGGCCTTGAATCGCTATGTAGCCCAGGCTGGCCTCAAACTCAGAGCAATCGTCCTGTCTCAGCCTCCCAAGTTTTGGGATTACAGTGTACGCCACCACACCCAGCTCATTCACTAAATTTGCCAACCATGTTTGGATTTTTTTTAGGAACACTTGTTACTGTGGTCTTTGTCTAATAATGATTTTTTTTCTTTCTGTTTATTTTCTTCTACTTAGTCATTTATTCTGTTGAGATACTCCTCTTCTCCCATATATTTATTCAGCCATATATTCATGACAGTATAGACTCATGCATGTTTATGTTATCCTGGATTTAAGTGCAGCACTATCATTTATTTTATTCTAAACACTTCACCTTCAGCAGTTAAGACTTCTCCTTGACTCATCTTCTTTGGACCTGTCCCCATCCTTCCCCTCAACACTGCCTGCCATTGTAGCATCACAGGTATTTCTAGATCATCAGTGCCTTTGAATTGAAGATGTTACAATTAGTGTTTCTAGTTGTTTTCAGCAGGAGCACAGATACTCTGCACTCTTCTTTATCCTACTTGGAAACAGAAATGCTGTAGTTGAAGTATTTTTTCAAAGTTTCATTCTAGTTCATATTTTCTGAAAAGCTCTATATTGCTTTACTCACCGATTAGCTCTGCTTTCTTGAATTATAGCATCTTGGTCTGAATAAAGGCTTGTTGGTTTATGTTCTGTGTTGTTTTGTTTTTGTTGTTTAATGCTGTATTTCAGAGAGGTGGCATTTTTCCCTGCAGACTTAAGTAGAAAGGCTGATAATTAATCTTCACCCTCTTGTTTCTTACTTTGTTATATTTCAGTGATTTTTACCTACCTTGTAGCATCCAGAATTGTGGGCTTTCACTGTTTTTCATTATTAGAGTGAGACTCCACTTGTTCCCAGGAACTTTTTCTTAAGTTGAAATATACAAACACTGTTCATTTTTCTCTAAATTCTACAGAATTTATTTCATGGGATTTGTTTCGAGAACAGATGACAGCACACCAGGAATTGCTGCAGTCAGGAAGCTTGCTGATTCAAAGTTCATTTGCTTTATCACCCAATTTTGCTAGAGACATTTGTTTTATTAATAAAATATTGAATAATCTAAAAGCAGTATGAACTGCCCTTGAATTAGAGAATTGTGAAGCAAACAGGAGAGAGTCTATGGGCCAGATTTGAATGTCGGCAGAGCCCTGCGAGTGGTGTGGGGAGGGTCAGGGAGGCACTGGCTCAACCGCAGCCAGGTGCCCTCTGTGCGGGGAGCCACAGCCCAGCCGAGCTGCCTGACAGGAGCCAGAGAGACAAGTCCAGCGCCACAAACCAGCTCGCTTACTGTGTGCGAGGGTAGAAGAACTTGGCAGAAAAAATGAAGGGTGGTAGGTTGAAACTCAGGTAGATTTTGGGCAAGAATAGGCAGTTTTCTGCTCTTTCTGTAGAATTTTTGACAGACATTGTAGTCATCTAAGCAAATTTTGTATACCCAAATTTAATAACACAGATAAAGTGATTAAATGTTTTCTAAACTTAAAACACTGAGTTGTTTCACTGCGTTTTATATTTGTATTTGTGATTAAACAGTAAAATGACATTGTTCAAGGTCTTTTCAGAAAAGTGTTTTCAGAAACTACAGCTCTTGGCTCTTGTAGAGGCTGTGACTAAATCCTACCATGGCGCCTCTCATTGGTGCGGCCAGGGCCTCTGCTAGCACCAGGGAACACAGCTGTGGTTTCATGGAGTTTTTACTTGAAAAACATACATTAATGCTGTTAAACCTAGTTGTCCCATTTCTTCCACTCATAGGAAGTGATATTGCTGGTTTTGCATGATGATTGTATTTTGACTACAGACAAAATAATAGCATTATATTCCATGTGATATAATGTACAAGGGCTGAATTTCAGTTTTGGCATGAGGTATATAAAGTGAAATTAATCATTTCTAGCCACTTAGTAAAATATTTTTGCTACATTTGCTGTAGCTCAAAATTCCTGTTTATTGTCCCTAGGCTGGTAGAGTACTTTAATAACTAATGTTAAGATATTGTATAGTCTTAAAACTTAACAGCTTGTAAAATACTTTGTCATTGGGCTTCCTATGTGATCAGTGTGGCTTTGCATGCAGCTTTTATGAATGAGAAATTACAATGTGTCATAAAGGTTATTGTTAAATTATGAATTGAAATAAGAGCTACCTGTGTTTCATTTTACATGTGCAGGTAAAGACAGGAGAAAGAAGGGACGAGGGAAGACCAGAGGTAAAGATGGAGATAAGTCAGTCAGGAACCAGCAAAGAAACGACAGGAGACAGGAAGAAAGAAGAACAGATCAGAGGCACCAGGAAGCAAGGTCTGAGAGAGAAAGGAGAACAGAAAAACACAGAAGTCAGAATTCTAGAGATCAGCACTGGAGAGACCCCATAACAAAACACGCATCAGACAGGAGCGGCCTTTCTGAAGGGAACAGTTACAGTAGGGTTGGGAATGACCGAGACCAAGAGACGCGCGTGGACTGGGAAAATAAGCATAGTGATCCAGAAAAGAAGAGAGGAGAGAGAAGACATTTTTTTTCAGAAGATGAGAATTACAGATTCCGAAATCAGGACAGTGAAAATTCTAGAAGAACAGAGAGATCAAAGTCAAGAGAAAAGACTAGAAAGCATGCGAGCTCGAAAAGTGAGGAAGATAGGTATCAGAATGGTGCGGAGAGACGGTGGGAAAAATCAAGCAGGTACTCTGAACATTCCAGGGAGTTAAAGAAAAATCAGGACCGGAGAAGAGAAAAGTAATTCTACAAAATAACATAAACTGAACATGCTTTATATTCAGTTGAAAGTATTTTTTACATTGATGAACTTTATAGGGCTCTTGTATAAAATACTGCTTTGTATTTGTAAATTTTAAAAATGTTTTCATTTTAACATGTTTTATAATTGATACATTAAGGGGGCTCCTTATTGGGAGAGAAAAGTCTCAACAGAAAAGGAATGTAAGTCTTGGTTATATTTTGTGAATAAAACAGTCAAATGTTCGTTGAATCAGTGATCCTCTCCACCGCAAAGTATTTTTTCTGAGAATGTTTCTGATTATTTACAAACCTACTTTTAGTGGCTTTTTATATGTAATTGCATTTCAATTTACTGTTTTGTTTAGGAAATACAAACCTTTTATGAGATAGAAGATTTATTGTAAGTTTGGTATACGTACTGCCTTGAACAAATTCAGTAATGTGTAATTATTTTCTCGGGTATTTCGTTGAAACTAGGTATGTGTTAAGCTGCTGCACAGCTTCTTTGTTTATAATTAAGACACTGGTAACTTTCTTCTCTCTGGGGTGCTGCATATGGTTAAGGTTCGTTGTGGTAGGTGGCACAAACAAGACAAATTGAATTGGGTGGTAAGTCGAAGTCATTTCGGTGTAACAGTTCCTGTTCCAATCCATCCAGTCCTTACTGAAATAAAGGCCTGAGGTTGACCACATACCAGTGTCCAAGAGAAAGAATCAGAATTGTTATGTAGCTTCTGGTTTTTAGACATTAACAGTGATCTTTAAAACAGGTCAAAGTTACGCAGCCTAAACAGAACGATCTACAGGTAAGCTAGCTTTGGGGTAGCTGGTCTGGGATGAGCTTTGTGACTTCACTGTACCCTCAAAAACTATTTATTACTCAATTTTGATGTGACGCGCTTAGTCACTTTTCAGTTTCTACCCTTCATGTAGTAGGAAAACCAGGCTTCTCTTTCTTGAGAAACCTCATTTACTCTGCTAACCTCGTAAGTCCCGCCTAGCAGTGCTCTAAAACCTTTATCCACTGTAGTTCGTTAGTCTCTTCCCTGTAAGTCCTGCTACCCACAAAATAATTCATTTTTTCTCAAATCTGCATCTTTTTCTACTTCTCTGCAGTTTGTTGTACCAATCTCTTGTCACTTTGAAGTCTGTTTTACTAGTCCCCTACCTCCCAATCAGGATATTTTATTATGCCTTTCAAAAAACTCAGCGTCCTTCCACTCTAGTACCACCACCATGGTCTGGGCCTTATTACTTTTATTTTGTATCTGGAATATTGGACAATAATTTACTGATAGCTGCCGTGGGCCATGTACTTTGCTAGTTGCTGAGTAGTGATAAGTGAACAAGGACCTGTTTATGCTGAGGTGAACCTAAACTCTTATAGGGAGAAACAGAATGATAAGTTAACAAAATCAAAAATTTGTACTTCAAAAAAATGTTAAAAATTCAGAAAAGCTAAGAAAATAATGTGGTGTCTCCTTGCATATCACCTACCTAGATCCAGATTAATCTACAGCGTTATTATCTATGCTCTCCCCACATTTCACAACTTCAGTGAGACCGTAAGGTTAAATTCCTGGACTGTTACTTTAGTTTTTTCAAAGTTCAAGTTCAGCCTGTCTTTCCTTGATGTTTGTGCTAGGAGCTGCCATCCTTTGAGCTTCACTATGTGACAGGCATGTTAGTGTCTGATTTTTATAGGAACCAAAATGTAAGAGATATCCCAGTTTTGCACCTCACACACTGGTATCTGTCTGTGCAGGTAAGATATGAAAAGCTAGGACTCCTTGGGCCACCTTATCACACTTCACAGGTGAAAGCTTGTCTTTTGTTTTATTCCTTATAATTGCCTTGACACAAACCTTTCTGTAGCTGGACTGGTTTATTTCCTGCCCTGAAAAGACTGCTGGTGTTTTGGGTTTTGGTTTTTTACCACTAGATATCTGCTTTCACTCATATCACCTAAAATACACTTTTCAATTTGCCTATCCAAATCTTTCAAGATCCAATATACTTACCTTGCTGTGTATAAAATTTTCACTGTTGTAGAACATAGCAATGGCTTTTTTCTCTAAAGCAAGTTGAAGCAAATATGGTTGAAAACTTTGTAATTGGCTCTTACACAGAAAGATTTTTCTTATCACTTCCTCCTGTCAAATAGTTGTACAATCGTAGGGAGGAAATTTTGCCTTAAACATGGCTTTTTCCTCTCCAACTTGCTGTAGTCTGGGGTTACCAGCCTCAACACTACTGACATGTTGAACCAACTAAATTTTTGTTGGATGCGTAGGGCTGCCCTGTGCCTAACAGGATGTTTAGCATCGCCAGCCTTACCTGCCAGATGCACATTATGATTTAAATCTGGAAGCCTCATATGTTCAGTGTTGAGGCGAAGGTGATTGGACTGTGGTGGCACTGTCACTGGCTTGTTAGGAAGTAGGGTCTGGTTGGAAGAGGCTGGTCAATAGAGGTGTGAACTGGAGGGGTGTGGCTCCCTTCTAGCTCCTCCCTTCTGTCTCCACTTCCTGGCTGCCCTATGTACGCAGCTTTCTGCCACAGGAGGCCCTTCCACTGTGCCATTTCTGCATCTGAGCCAATAAAGCATGGACTGAAACTTCTGAAACTGGGAGCCAAGTCGTGGTGTCAAGTATTTCCTCTCAGTGATCAGGAAAGTGATTAATGACATGAACACAGATCTCCCAGCTATAACTCGGTATGTCTGTACTTTCCCAGAGATGCCCTGGGTGTTGGGGTTGGCGCAGAGCTATCTCTTAACTAATTGTCCCTACCATGGCCCTAGCATGTAGTTCATACTTGTTAGTTGAGCTAGTTCTGTGTACCATCACTCATCCATTCATCTAAAGCGCGTTGACATGCTACCATCTTGTTTTCCTGATTTGTCTTAAACAAGAAACTTCACTTAATAGAGAAATGCACGGTGCTATCCCAACTTTTTTTTTGACAAGATACTCTGATACCTCATTCTAGGGAAGACAGTCTAATTGATGTTTGAATGGGATTTCTGCAGATGGAAGCATGATTAGCCTATTAATGGAAGTGTCCTAAACAGGTTCTAGTTTCTCACTCTAGCCATTTATTATAACCAACACTTATGAATCAAAAATAACCACCTGTGACTATTGAATGATTCTTTTTATTCTTTTATTAAAGAGTTAGGTTATCCAAGACCGCAACAACTTATTTCTTATCTATTTTTTAAAATGTTTTAATAGCCTTTGTTTAGAACAGTTTGAGGTTCACAGCAGAACTGAGCCAGGTGGAGACTTCTCGCCATTATTAACATCCTCCACCAGAGTTGTACATTTTTACAGTTAATGAGCATACATGGACACAGCATCACCCAAAGTTCATACTTCACTCTACATTCAAGTTCACTCTGGCAGACACCTTAATTTTTGATCAAACAGTTCCATGAAAGTCAAATAAATGGGTGTTAAGGTCAGTTAACTGCTTAATCAGTAATTTCATGCATTACAAGGCTGAAAATAAGAGGTTCAGTAATTGAAAATGAATCTTGCAAGTCAGTTTACTTCCTGGAAATAAAGGATCTGGAGAAAGCATCTTTGGTATGAATTTGAAGACCTTGTGAATTGCATTCTTTATATAGCCCCACGTTTTGCATAAGAAGGGATCTCCCTGCCCTGAAACTACTTTTGTGACCAAGAAGTGTGAAGCCTCCATGAGGGCTGTTCTGAACATTTGCTGTGTTGGTCTGATGATCAGCTCCCCTCCCTGAGCAGCTGATTCTGGTAAGCCTGCCTGCCACTAGGGAACCCCCATGGCATCTCACACCAAGCACGCCATTCTCCTGGGTGCTGCATATCTTTCAGAAGTGAGGGTGTCCTAACCTGGGCAGTTCTGACTCCTTCTCTGGTAGTTTTTCAGTTTAAGGTATGAAGCCCAGGTCATGTACAGAGCAGTAGAGGAGCTCGGTGGTGGTTTGTTACCCACTACCCAGTGGGAAAAGCTACTTTGGGGCAGAAGAGGCTGTATAGCTCAAGAGGAAGCTGGGCCAGATGGTGGGAGAGTCCCAGTAATGTCTGACCTAAACTGAATTTCATTTGAGCTAGACTTACAGGCCAATGCATTCCTTTTTCTACATAAGCTATTGTGCTATGGATTTGAAACAGCTGAACTAAAAGCATTCATGTTAATTCACTGATTCCTGCTGACAAATAGGTTGGTATCGTGTGAAGTAAGGACAACCTTTCATACCTTTGCATTAGCACTTTATTTTTACTGTAAATGGAAATAAATACATACCCAATACAAATGACAGCAAAATACAGTAAAGGACATTTAAATGACTCTTTAACACTTTATGGAAAATCCAGATGAGTGATTTCACATGAGGTTAACTATATTATTAGAAATCAGTGTTTCTTTTTATAAATAACACAGAACCTCTTTTCTACAGTACTCTAGCTTTGAAAAGTATTGCACGGAATTGAATGCCAGAATTCAATTCACAAACAAAAAACTGGTTTAATAGTATTAGAAAGGATTAACTGTAACAGTTTTGGAAAATTTCATACCTCTTTTAAGCCACAGATACTTGAGCACATCACAACTGATGTAACATTAACAACTGGTGTGGTTTGCCGGTCATAGTACAGTTATATTTCAGTCTTTTTCCACAATATAAATGTAGTCTGAAAACCTCCTTATGGACAAATGTATGCAGAGATGCTTCCTTGGAATGTAGGGGGAAAAGTAAAAGGTAAATATCACTGTTTCTCAAGTTCTGAGAATAATTTTGCTTATGTTCTTCATGTATTTTGGGGTTTTTTTGTTTGTTTGTTTGACTTTGATTTTTGTTCAAGAAAAGAAAGAACAAAAATCTAATGGAGTTTTTCCATAGAGGCAAAGAGAGGAGGAAAATTGTGTTTGTTGTTCATGAAAGATGCTGCTACAGTAGTACGAGTAGTCCCATTCATAGTTGGCAACCTGTTAAGCATAGCTCACTGGGGCCAAACGCAAGTGTTGGTGTAGTGATAAGAGAAAGAGGCACTTAGAGTGAAAGAGATGTAGTAAAGAAAACAGACTGATATCAAATACTGTTCACTTGGAAGTCATTTCTATATATCAACTACTGTTAACCCAATCAGAGCTCAACTGTCAGTACTTTATGGAAGGGCAATGGAAGGCAAGCATGCATTAGCTTAATGCCTACCACACCAAAATGAAGAGGAAATATGTGCATGAAAATATGATTATCTGTAAAGTATTAGCTAAATTTGAATATGTATCTTCCTGTGATTCATTAATTCCACTGTTCAGCACATATTCATCAGAAATGTGTATACATGTGCACCAAAAGATATGTTCAAGAATGTTCACAGAATTAATAGCTAGAAGTTGGAAACAACCCAAAGATTGAAATTTGTATTATATTCATACAATGGACTACTATACAGAAATGAAAATGATAAAACTACAGCTATATTCAATGTGATAAATCAACCAAATTATCATGAATGTTGAATAAGAAGTCATAAAAGAAATGCTCACTGTATGACCCCAACTACTTGAAGCTCTACAATGGGAAGCATCATCTAGTCATACTAGATATTCTTTACAGCTAAAATATAAGTAGAACAACTGCTCCTCGTTAAACAAAAATACACCTGTGGGAGATTATAACATACCCACAAATTTCTCGAATCTTTCTATGCATGTCCCTTACCATCAAGAGGTAGATCCCATAAATTTACCCTGGGGATCAAAAGAGACGACCAACACTGAATCCGAGTTTTTATCTGAGCCATACCTAGAATGCCAGCCTTTTTACAATGGGAATATATTGTTTATACCTCTATGGACGGTGTATACCACTATGAGCCATGACACAGAAGCTTATGTAGTTCTTAGGCTTTCAGGAATTGGCTTCTGTTTGATAACAACAAAAGAAAAAACCCACACTAACTGAGTGGACGACAAGAATTGTAGCCATCGCTATAGCTAACGTTGAACCAACCAACTGCCCACATGGGAGGCCCCACACCACCAGCCTGCCAAGTCCCAGATGTGAGTGAGTCATGACCTGACTGGTACCACCCAGTCATCTCTCACAACTTCAACCACCAAAAAATGTTTGTGCTAATATAGCATCCATTTTGTAGTAATTCACTGCACAAGAAAAGCTAATTAATGCAGTGATGATCCCTGAACTTCTGGAATAGACCTAAGTATAAATCCCATATACTACTATACATCTAATTAATTTTTAAAATAATTCAGAGACTTCTTGTTCTAATTTTTACTTCCAAGCAGTCAGTTTCACAACATAAAAATATTTAACTTTATCAACAATAAAAAAAATTTTAAATGGTCATTTCATTGTTTTTGTCGTCAGTTTTTAAAGTTACCTTGCTTTATATACCAACCTCTTTGAAAGCCATAGGACAAACCTTCTGATACATTATGATTTTCCCCAAAGTCACAGTGATCATTGTTTCTGTTTAAAAAGTAACAGTCAAAATTGTACTTCAGCACATGCACTATTTTTTAAGGAATATATTTCTTGCCACAGAAACACAGATTTATGATAGAGGTTGTTAAATCTTTGAATGAGAGACCTCTTTTCCATTTGAGAAAATAGCACTTCTTCTTGGTTTCTTGATTCCCACTGGATGCTATGATTTTACCTTATGCTACAAATGAAACATACAGAAAAAAGCTCAGGAAATATAGGCATGGATTTCTTTGCAGTGTGGTAAGTAGTCATCAACTATTACAATGCTCTTAACTCTGGGAGACTTGCTTTGAATCTGCTTCCAGGAGAATCCTATATAATCAGTAATGCTGGCCACCCACTGCAGACCATAGCTCATCCCTTGGTCACTATTCCTGGATGTGTGTTACTACTTAGGTACAAGGTAGAGAAGATTGATGAATGATTATGTTGCCAAAAGAGGAAAATCAACCCAAGAATATGCTCTACTGATAAAGGAGCAGTAACATCATCCTTAAATAATTCCTAGCAATATTGTGGAAAATGTTATCTCTATTTTTTATTTTCCTGCTTTCCCCCAAGTACTTTCATTTGCAAAACGTGGATACAAGTTGATGTGCATGTTTTGAAATATGATCGACAGTGTTTCACTTTCATCTTTTCCATGTTACTGTCTTTATCCAGTGCATCCTCTCTGCCTTTAAGTCGTTAGACAGGCATCCCTAGTTTCCTCAATGGGAGTTGACTCAGTAGAACAAAAAATTAATGTGCAAGTTTTTGCTGGTGAGTTTCAAAACCAGTGGTTCATGAGTAAGGTAGAGATCTTTGGAAGAATATATGAAAAGGCATAATCAGGTTTTATAACTCCCACCTAAGATAAAACTAATCTGAACTTCAAAGGAAAACAACAGTGTCCATATAAGTTTGAAATTGTTGAAATTAAGAAATCATATACTTTGGTGCCTGTCTTGGTTGCTGGGAAAGTGGCAAGCCCTGGAGAATTTTTTTATATCACCATAGTAGTAGAGAGAGTACACCAGAAATTTCTGAGTACTGCAATGAATATACAAAAGAATCATAGGAAGCCGCCTATATGCCTTGCAAGATTCAACCAGGAGATGGAAATAGCCAAAAGAATTTTCAGTGACTAACACTAAGAACCTGTGGATTTGTGGTGCTGAACCGGAGGAGGGGAAGAAGAAATCACAGCAACAAATGTAGGGTAAAAACTCAACTAAAGGTGACACAAGAACTTGGACATCAGGGCGGAAGAGTAGTAGGAGCTGAAATGTTCCAAGATGGACCCAGGAATGAGACTTTCAGTCTGGAAAAGATAATAGGAAGATATAAAACCATGATTTCACTGGGTTTATCTCAAATGGACTAAATTAACTTTTTCCCCCTGGATACTAAATAGAATAGAATTTAGAGAGCTGTTGGATAAAAACGAAATGCATGTTTTGTGGCCTACAATGAAGGAGATTGTGCAGACCATGAAGATCATTGTAACTGGGCTGCAGGGCATCCCTGAAGGGCTCCAAGGCCAAGGAGTGGCAGGTGTACAGTGGACCAGGAAAGATTAAGGACCTTAGGCGGCAGGGTGAGGGGTAGAGAGGAGTTAGGAGGGAGAGAAGTCGCAGCTTAGGGACCTGTTTAGAGTAAGGTTCACTTACACTAGACATTTATGTGACAGTCACGAAACTTACACTATACTGAAAGTAACTTCATCAAGATTAAGGAATCCTGAAATCAAATCCAAGTTCATGTAATCATTGTCTTGCCTGGAGATAGTGGAAGAATAGGCTTACTGAAGAATTTAATATAGGACAGGCAGATTTAAGTGACACTCTTAAATTATTTAAATATGTATATTGGTCATTTTGCACCCACGTAAAGTGTAGGATACACAGAGTCACAAGGAAACATTGCTTCTGCCCTAACAAGGACAAACCGAATACCTAAAAATTCCTAGTTTTAGTTCAAGAGAAGAAAGTTGAGAATGAAAGAAAAAAAAATAAAACCTAATGAGCTCACCTGCTGTATCCTTGTAGAACAGCTGGATGCCACAAAGGAAAATAAAAGGGAAATGACTGAGCTTGTTAGCATTTAAAGATAGTGAGATGAAGAGGACCAGTGTGTGCCCTTTTCTGAAAGACTGAATAGTCACCAGAGGAAGAACTAAAGATGGCAGAAAGGCTTCGTCAAGCATTAGGCAATTTAAAGTATCTGTGATAAACACGTGAGAGGAACTAATAGAAAAACAAAGAATATGTGTGAAAAATAAAGAGATACAGTATCAGCAAAGTTATGAAATGCTTATGTTTCCAATCTAAGGAGTTAGAACAGGCCTGAGGTATGACTCGGTGGGAGAAGGACTTGTTTAGAAATAACAGAGGCTCTGGATTTGAGCCTCAGCAACAATGGAGAAAGAAGAAGAAGAAAAGGGAGGAGGAGGAGGAGGAGAAGCAGTAGCAGCTGGAATAATCAATTTAACTCAATATAAGTAAAATACTGAAATCAATAAAATAGAAAATTGACAAAATGGGCAATGAATAATTTAAAAATGGATTCTTTGAAAAGATTAATGAAATCGATAAATGTCAAATAGTCAAAAGAAATAAAGCCCAAATTGCCAACATTAAGAATGATAGGATATAATTACAAATTATATAGGTATTAAAAGATAAATAGGGATATGATAAGCAACTTTATGCCAATAAATTAAACAACTTGGTGAATAGGTATTTTAAATGTACACATGGTACAAAAAGAACATGATGAGTAGGGAGATGAGGAAGAAAAAAACAAATTCTGTACAGGTACAAATTCTCTATGATGAATGTAATATATATATATATATATATATATATATATATATATATATATAAAATCTGCTTGGAAAAAATTTATAAACCAGGTTAGCTGGAAGAAAAGAATTATGTGGAGAATCTCAAGAGCTGTATTCTTGTTAAAGAAATCAAAATCAGCTCTTAAAGCAGGATATAAAAGGACCTACAGGGTTACAGTTCAGATCATGGAGTCTCCCGAAGCTTCAAATGCTCATAGCAGGCCTTTGGAAGGTGACTGAGTCATGGGGGCAATACGGCTGGCTTGCTGTTAGAAGGTAGGGTCTATTTGGAACAGTCGGGACACTTTGGTGGTGACCTGCAAGGTGTTTCCCTTCCTGGCTCCTCCTTTGTCTCTCTGCTTCCGGCTGCCATGATGTGAGCATCTTTCCACCATGCCATTTTCTGTGTTTGTGCCTGGACCAAGCATGGACTGAAGCTTCTAAAATGTGAGCCTGAATAAACCTCTGCCTCTTTATGTGTGACTATTGTGTCTCAGCAACAAGAAAGTGAGTAAGACATATAGATTCTTTTTCTTTTAAAAAGTAAAAGCAGTCTTAAAAAAATGAAACAAAATTTCAAAACAAAATAATAGGAAACAAACAATAGTTGATACATTGCATATTGCTATCTTGAAATAGTTGCTCACAGTACAGGATGGAGGCATGAAAAACTGGCTAAACCATATTAGCACAAACCTTTCTTTTCAACGAACTAAGAGAAATTAGTACTATGACTCTTAATTATCTTGTATACACATATATTTTCCCTCCCTTCTTTTTTCCTTTCCCTCATCCCAGTTTCTCTTTCCTTTTGAACAGTTTCTGACCATTTCACAATATCTGTTTTACAAAAGACATAATAGTTCCAAGCAAAAAAACAGGAAGAAAAAAAAGTGATTCCCAACTTGTTTTATGAGACCAGACTGCCCTCGTATGCAGAGCAGACAAGATAATTCAAGAAGAGAAAATTATAGCTCCCTAAAATGAATAAAATGAGTAAAGTGAGACGGAGGCTACAAAATACTGGCAAAAAGTAGACCCAGCAAAGCTCTCAGACTATGACAGTGAGAGTATGGAGTGGTACAAATACTTTAGAGAAGTCTTTAGCAGTTTTTAAAAAGAGCTAAATGTATGTTACTGTAGGACTGATCTATGCCACACTTTGGTATTTAATGCAAAAAAATTGAAATCTACTGTTCACCAAAGTCTTACACAGAAATGTTCATAGTAGCTTCATACGCAATACTAAAAACTGGACTCAGTTCAGGTGACCACCAATGACAGAAAAATGCATAGCAAATTCATATTTTAGAAACATTTTTAAAGCAGACTGTTTAGTAAAAGAAACCAAACACAAGAGGAAGTATGATTCTAGAAAAATCGAATCTAATCCATGGTGATGGAGTTGTTCCATATAGTTAAGGGCTAACGAGACAGAAACATAAGGGGAGTTTCTGAGATAATGGAGAAATTATCTATGTCTTTATGGATTTGTGGATTATGCAGGTGTGTGTTTTTGTTCAAATGCTTCAAACTTTATGCTTAACATGTGCATGTTTCATTTCTGTATGAATTATACCTCAATAAATATAGCTAGAAACAAAATTTTCATGACTTTAAGTAAAAATTCCTATTTCAGCTGTAAGTTTCAGATACAAGTTGCCTTATGTTTTATGTTAGAAAAACTGAAGCAACTTTCAATGTATTTTGAAGTTTTTGCTTCCCTGAAATGATTTTTTAAATTGTAACTTCATAGCTGTTCCAGTTTGGACTTTAAACGAGTATTTTTCCTTTCCTGGATTAGTCATTAGCTATCAAAAGTGCTTTGAAGCCTGAGCAAATTCTCTAACAACCTTCCTGACTCAGTGCTTTCCTTACCAAGGCTTTATTTTACCTCTCTCTTCCTACAGGAGAAATCAAGTCAAAATCAAACCAATGTTATCTGCCACAGACTCTGTCTGAAACAAGTTTAAATCTCACCAGTGTTGTTATAAGTTTATAAGTCTTGTATCTCCAATTAATTTCTTATTAAATATAATTAAGAAATTGAAGTAATTTGGTTTAAGAACCTGCATAAATTCCGAAGAGTAGTTAAAAGGCTTCCTTAAATAATTGAATTGGAAACTAGAAAAACAGCAGAACCCAAAAATTGCCTTGCTACTCTGTTGCATAGCATTTGTCTACCAATCTGTAAATAAAAGAGAACACCCTACCCAAAAGGGTGATTTGAGTTTGCTCTCTTAGGAAAATACATTTATTATTTTGGAGAAAGGTATACTTTGCTCTTGTAAAAATAGTGTTTATTACATTGTTATATTTTATTGTAAGCTTAATAGTCTTTTGAGAAGACATTTAAAAATATCAGAGAAGATGAAAATTAAAACCACCATAGTTTTATGACTCAAGTACAATCCAAGTTAACAATGTAAAGTTTTTCCTTTCAGGCTACTTGCAAAATGTTTTTAATTAATAGTGATAACATACCAAACAGTATTTATATTTTAAGGAATAAAGAACAATCGAACGCAACGCCTCTGAACTTACTGCTCATCTTAAGGAAAGAATGTGGCCAGTATCTCTCAAGCTCTACACGTAACGCAGTGCCTCACTCCATCCTGCAAGTAACCACGTCCTAAATCTAGTATTTATATTCTTGTAGTTTTTAAGGGCTGAGGATTTAGCTCAGCACTTCAAGCACTTTACTAGTAAGCGCGAGGTTGTGAGTTTGATCCCCAGTACCAAAAAAGAACAAAAAACAAACAAACAAACAAAAACCACAACAAAATGTTGCTCACTCAATTCAATATACTGTTGTACTTTTGAAAACATAGATTTTCTGCACATTTTGAGACACACATATATCTGCTTAATCATTCTACTACATCTATCAACCTCTCTTCCATATTTGCTACCCTTTTTGTCTCCTTTTTCTGCATAATGAAAATGTCTTGAAATGGCATTATCTTTCGATCTGCCTTTTGATTGTTTTAATTCTCTTTAGCCATGTCTAATATTCCCTTTATCCTGTAGAGATTTTAATATCCGTTACTGTATTTTTATTAACATAATTTCTATTTCTTTCCCTCGTGTCTGTTTCTTTCTGCATCATTGTAACAGACTCTCACTCCATTCTCACATTTACAATGTTCTCCTTTATTCCCTTAAATGTATTTATTTGCTCTTTTGTGCCTATTTTAAATATTTTTTATTAAGTTTATTGATATATTTTAGGTACGCATAATGATCACATTCATTATAAGGAATTTGTAACTGACAATTTGATTCTTTTTCCCTTATCCTCCCTTCAACCCTTCTTCCCCTCCCTATTTACATAATTTTTGTTTCCAGTTTTCCTTCTTTTCTTGTCATTTTTTCTTTTCCCTCCCCCACTCCAAATTCTCCTTCCCATTAGAACATTTTCTTCCTATTTCACAATATTATACATTTTGGTCCTTACTTACATTTCTGGTTTCCCATACAAGAGAAACAATGTGGTATTTGCACATGAGTGTCCAATTTGTTTGGCTTACTAGAATGGCCTCAAAGTACATTCACTTACCTGGAAATGTCTCAAGCTTATCTTTCTTTATAGTACTTCATTTTATTTAAAAAAAAAGTATCTTCTTTATCCTTTCATCAGCTAAAGGGCATTTGGATTGTTTCCAAGGTTTGACTATTACAAACTGTGCTGCTATAAACATGAGTGTATGTATATTGCCACGGTATAGTGCTTTTAATTCTTTTGGAAAGATACCAAAAAGGGGAATAGGTGGATTGAATGGACCTTTAGTCCTAGTTTTTGGAGAAATTCCCACACTGATTTCCACAATGGTTGTACCAGTCTATGCCCCACCAACAGTGGAGAAGAGTTCCTTTTTCCCCACAGCCCCACCAGCATTTGTTGTTGGTTGCCTTCTTGATAATAGCCATTCTTTGTGGGGTGAAATGGATTCTCAGCATTATTTTAATTTGCATTTCTTCAATGACCAATGATATTGAACATATTTTCATTTATTTATTTGCTGTTTGTACTTCTTTATCTGAGAAATGTTTATTTCAGATGCCCATTTTTGGATCAGGCCTTTAAATTTGGGGGATCTGATTTTTTTAGTTCTTCATATTTTCTAGATAGTAGTCCTTTATCTGAGGAACAGCAGCTGGAAAAAAAAAATTCCTACACTGTGGGTTATCTCTTCACTCTGTTGATGGTCTTTACTGGCAGGATTTCTATCAGCCTTCTGTTCTTCTGAACTTTGACTAGAATCTCCCATAAAGAACAGCCTAAGGTGTTTCAGCTCTGCTTTTTCAACCAGCATCTCAGAACTTCTCTAAACTCCTCCACAAGCCATTCCCAAAGGTTCCTGAACCACGTGGTCAGGTACAGTCACAGTAATGACTCTCCTTCTCTAGTTCCAAATTCTGTCTTAGTTACTTTTTGCTTGTTGCTGAGCAAAAATACCCAACACACAAAGTTAAACAGATATAAGGTTTATTTATGTCAGTTTGTGAAGATTTCAGTTCATAATCAACTGGCTCCAAGCAGGGTGGCACATGGCAGAGAGTCAACAGTTCCTGGTATAAGAAGACAGCAAAAGCAACAACCAGGGAATGGGGGGGGGGAGAGATCTCTTTCTGTCACTTAGATTGTGTGCAGGTTACCTGCCCTAGCATGAGTATAGTACTCACACCCTTAGTCCCAGCATTGGTCCCATGAATCAGTCACAAACTCTAGATTAAGTTCCTAAAAGCATCCCCCCATGACCACATGAGGCTTTGGGAGGACATCCAGATATAGATCGTAACAATTGTCTATGCTATTCATAAGGCTCTTCTGGTTCCAAATGAATTTTAGGATTGTTTTCTCTAATTCTGTATGATATGCTGCAGGAATTTTGATCAGCATTGCATTAAATCTGTATGACAATTTTTGAAGTATGGCCATTTTCACTATATTTGTCCTTGCTACCCAAGAGCAAGGGATAGATTTCCATTTTATGATATCCTTTGCAAACTCCTTTTTCAGAGCACTGTAATTTTCAATGTAGAGAGGTCTTTTACTTCTTCATTACACTGTTTACTAGGTATATTGTTTTATTGGATGCTATTGTGAAAGTTGTTGATTCCCTAGTTTCTTTCTCAGTGAGGCTATTGATTTTTGAGTGTTGACATTGTATCCCCCTACACTACGGAATTTGGTTATTAAATCTAGGAGTCTTTGGGTGGCATTTTTGGGGTCTTCTATATAGAGTATCATGTCATTTGTGGATATTAATAATTTAACTGCTTCCTTTCTTATCCTTATTCCTTTTCTCTCTCTTGTCTAGTGTTTCCAGAACTATTATTGAATAAGAGTGGTAACAGGGGACATCCTTGTCTTATTTCTGGTTTTACAGTGAAAGCCTTCAGTTTTTGTCCAATTTGTCTGATGTTGACTATTGGTTTGTCATAGATTGCTTTTGTCATATTGAGATTAAAAACTGTCCATTCAAACATTTTGTATGATTTTTATTATAAATTGGTGTTGTACTTTATCAAGTGATTTTTCAGCATCTATTGAGATGATCTTATGGTTTTTGTCCTTGGCTTTGTTAATATGGTATATTACATTTATTAATTTGCATGTGTTGAACCATCCCTGCATCCCTGGGATGAACCTCATTTTTTGGAGAGGGGGTTTAATTTTTTAATTATTTTGAAGGTAGTAACATACAACAGAACAAGATGGAACAAAGCTGATTGAAACAGTGTAGTGAAATTGGTACAGAACTTCACAGCAGGTTACCGGGATAACAGTAATACGTACCACAGTATATTTTGTTATCTTCACAATAGTTGTTCTTTCAATCAGGAATAGCAAAATCAAAGGAAATACAGAACATTATAGAATTTATCAAAACAATACTGAATAGAGCAATACCATTAATCAGGACAAAGCAAAAGAGTGATAAAAATATTTGCCTTCAAAGAGATGGTAGAAGGAAATCCCCTTTTTTGATATATTACATATGGTCAACCTCCTAAGAGATGCTCAGATCTCTGGCTCCCACTTGCTAATGGGGGAAGGAAGTGGGGGGGGGGAATTTGGGATGTTTGATTCTTAGCCCGCGTGCCAGTAGGCTCACAGCTGTTTACCAGGGAGGCAAGCTGCTGCTTGCTTGCTTTCCCAGCACCCTAAGTTCCAACATGGCGCGGATCTCAGGGGACACTGCTGGTTCTCACTCTGGGGCAGCCACGGCTTGCCAGGCCATAGCCATTTACCAGGGCGGCGAGCTGCCTGCTTGCGTTCCCGGCGCCCTCCTCATCTGGTCATCGTGTATAATCTTCTGTATGATTTGCTGCATTCTGATAGTATTTTATTGAGGAGTTTCGCATCTTTTCATTAGAGAGCTTGGTCTATAGTTCTCTTTCTTAGTTCAGTCTTCTCTGGTTTTGGTATCAGGGTAATGCTTGCTTCTAGGAATGAATCTAGGAGTACTGCTCCATGTACAATTTCTTTAAAGAGCTTGAGAAGCAGTGGTATTAGGTTTTCTCTAGATTTCTTATAGAATTCAACAGTGCATCCATCCTGGCCTGGGCTTTTATTTGTTACGAGGTTTTAATTACATCTTCAGTTTCATTGACTGATGTTGGTTTATTTAGAATTTTTATGTCTTCTTGATTCCGCTTTGGTAATTCATTTGTATCTAGGAATCTGTCCATTTCTTTTTTTTTTTAATTTTATTTTAAAAGGGGGTAAGATTAAACACAACAAAACAGAACAGAACGGGACATAAGAAAGCATAAATTTCAAAGCTAGACAACCCAGAGATCTTCATTATCTGTCATATTGTCTCTTGTTTTCTTCCAAATGGTTGTCCATATCTTTGCATACGGGGAGCTCATACTAAATACCATAGCCAATCTTTTCACAAGATGTGTAGTTAACTGGCTCCCACTTGCTAAGGGAGGGGGCACATGGGACGGGTGACAGGATGACATGAGATGTTTGATTCTCAGCCCGCATGTCGGCAGGCTTACAGCCGCCCCCCAGAGAGGGGAGGAGCTCCTTGTTCTCCCGGCACCCAAGTCAACTGCATGGTGTGGGTCCCGACTCATCAAGGTCTCTCTCCTTCCAGCCTCTGAAAGTCTGCCACACTCACAGCCACCCCCAAGAGAGGGGAGGAGCTCCTTGTTCTCCCGGCACCCTGAGTCAACCACATGGTGCAGGTCCCGAGGCTCCAGGGTCTCTCCCCTGCAGGCCACTGAAAGTGTGCCACACTCACCTGCTATTTATTTCTGATGAATTGACCATTACATTTCCAAAGGTCTGAAATGGCCAACAGACCACAGAAAGAATTCTCTTTAGGCTCCTGTTTGAAACCAGTAGCTATAGCAATCTGCTGGCCTTGCTTCAGGGCCACTCTGTCCATTTCTTCTGCATTTTCCATCCTGAATACAAGTTCTTAAAGTAGATATAGATGATCTTCTGAATTTCCACATGATCTGTTATGATTTAACCCTTTTCACTTATAATTGCATGTATATGAGTCTTTTCTGTCATTTGTTTGATAAGGTTGGTTAAAGGTTTATCAATTTTATTTTGTCTCTCAAAAAACCGACTCAGATTCATTGAGTCTTTTTAATTTTTTTGTCTCCATTGCATTTGTTTCTACTCTGATTTTAATAATTCCCTCCCTTATATAAGCTTTGGGCTTGACTTGCTCTTCTTTTTCTAGCAGCTTGAGTTTCAATATTAAGTTGTTTACTTGATCTCATTCTGTTTTCCTTATGTAGCTATTCACTGGTATAAATTTCCCTCATAGGCCTGCTTTCACTCTGTCCCATAAGTTCCAGTATGTTCTATGGGCATTATCACATAATTGTATAAACTGTCTAATTTCTTCTTTAATTTCATCTGTGACCCATTGGTTGTTCAAGAGGGTGTTATTTAATCTCCATGTGTTTATGAAGTTCTTGGGGTTTCTTTTATCATTCATTTCCAATTATGTTGCAATGTGGTCTGATAATATGCATAGGAAATTTTCAGTTCCTTTGCATTTACTTAAACATGTTCTATGCGCTAGTATGTGATCTATTTTGGAGAGCATCCTGTGGGTGGCTGAGAAGAATGTCTATTCTGATGTTGTAGGTTTGATCACTCTGTAGATATCTCCTAAGTCTACTTGTTCAAATGTTTGGTTCAGTTCTAATATTTCATTGTTGATTTGTTTTTATCTACCTCATTGTCTACTTGTGACAGTGAGGTATTGAGGTCCCTCATTATAATTATATTAGTGGTTATTTGATTTTTCGTGTCTATTAATAAGTTTTATATAGCTGGGAGCATTGGTATTTGGTGCATACATATTTATGATTATTATCTCTTCCTCTTGGGTTGTTCCCTTTACAAGGATGTAGTGACATTCTTTGTTTTTCTTAGTCTTGGCTTGAAATCCACTTTGCCTGCTAATAGAATAGCTACTCCTGCTTTTTTCTGGGTTCCTGTCATGTGAAGTATTGATTTCCTTCCTTTGACTTTTAGTCTATGAATTTCTTTTTGAATTAAATGTTTCTTATATGCAGCATATTGTTGGATCTTGCTTCTTGATTCATTCTTCCAGTCTGTTTTTTTTTTTTTTTTTTTTGAGTGGTGAATTGAGACCATTAGCATTTATGGTTATAACTGATACATATTGACTTACCTTTCTCACGTTATTTTTCCTGTTGTCAGCTCCCCCTTTCCCCCCTTCGTTTAATTGTTTGCTTTTTGTGGTAGGTTCATTCTGTTGGGGTTCACAAAGTTTTAGTCCTTGCTATCTCTAAAATGTCCTTCAGAACATTTTGGAGTGCTGGTTTGGTGTTCAAGAATTTCCTCAGTTGCTTTTTGTAATGGAAGTGTCTTATTTCTCCATCAATTTCAAAAGATAGTTTTGCAGGGTACATCAATTTGTGTTGAAGACTGTTTTCTTCTATGGCTTGAAATACTTCACTCCAAGCTCTCCTTGATTTCAATGGGCTTTCTTTTACGAATGATTTATTTCTTTTCTCTTACTGGCTTTTAATATTCTATTCTTGTGTTTAATTTCTGAAATCTTGAGTATTATATTCCTTGCTGTATTTTTTTGATCATGATTAATTGGAATTCTCTATGCCTCACTTATCTGTATGTCAAATTATTTTTCCCTGCCAGAGAACTTTTGCCATAATGTCTATGAATAGGTTTTGTATATCATTTGTGCTATCTCCTGCTTTTTCACTGACTCAAATCAATCTTGCTACTCTTCTTTGCATCATCTAGCAGGTGCTGGATTGATCCTAAAAGTCTCTCACTATTTTGGAGAAATTTCAGTTGGGAATGGTGGCACATGCATTTGGAGGCTGTGGCAGGAGGATTGCTTGCAACAAGGTCAGTGTGAGAGTAAACAGTGAATTCAAGGCCATCCTGAACTACATAGTGAAACCCTGTCTCAAAAATACAAAAAAAGTCTTTTTTTCATGATTGCTAACCACAATTCTGTCTTGGATATCTGAGATTCTGTCCTCACACTGGCTCATTCTGCTACATATACATTCAATGGAATTTTTTAAATGTATTCCATTTTTTTCCTATGTGTGACATTCATGTTTTCCATTTTTCTAAGGTCTTCTATTTTTTAATTTGTATCTGCTCTAGAGTCCTTAAGCAAATCTTTCATTATGGTCACCATCTCTGTAGTTATCTGAGAAATTATTTCTGATTTGACTTTTTCTAAAGACTCTTCCCTTGCTTTGTTGTTATTACTTTATAGAGTCCAGGTAGGTGACTTTTAGATTGCCCCATCTCATTGACCCCTGGGTTTGCCTTTGGTGAGCTGGACATCTATTGTTGCATCTTGTTTATGTGTCTTCTATTTTGTTTTTGTTTGTTTGTTTTAATTTTTCTCTTGGATTGTTGCTTTTAAATTGCCTATGGTGCATAGTTTAATTGCTGGTATTTAGAACCCATAGGAAATGACTAATTCTCATAGTTGTCTTACAGGTGCAGTTGGTGTTTGTGTTTTGAGTCTTTTGCAAGATCTTACCTCTTCAATTTATTGGGGATGAGAAGTTGCTACTGACTTTGCTCAGCTCTTTGATTTATAGTACTGGGCTATGGTATTTTGTATGACCCTAAGGCAGTCTCAGTCGATATACCAAGAAGAACAACTGGTTAGGACAATTATGTAACTTTGGTTAAAGTGGTACAATCAGTAATAACTATAGCATCAAACACAGCCTAGAAAATGATAAACTGAGGTAACTTCATTAGCTACCTTTACCCATATGAACTACATTTGCAGTTCTATAACAAAATCTAAAACAAACTAGAATATTGTATGCAATAAATAAACCCTCAATATACCAATTGTACACTCAGGGGAGAATTTAAAAGAGGTTTGGGGAGGAGGAATAGAGAAATAGAAGAAAAAGATTAGAAGCAAGACTGGAAGACCAAAGAGGATCACTCCAACTTTGGGAAACTGTTGTAGATGGCAGGAGGGAAAAAGAGAAGGAAGCAATAAAAACAAGAATAGAACAACAACAAAAATAGCTAAAAACAATGTTCACACTTTATGAAAACAAAAACGAACAATGAAGAAAAAACAAATGAGAGAAAGTAAATAAAGAAAACCAGAGAAAAAAGAAAATTCCCACTTCAAGGTGTGACTCTGGTGCCACTGGTAGACAAAGTGGACACAGTCCAGATCCAACTGAATCCATCCCAGGAAGTCAGCAGCAGCTCCGTGGGGGAGTAGGGGCTAATGCCAGAGAACCTGTGCCCCTATTTCCACTATAGTTCAGGCTGGCCTCTGGCTAGGAAACTGGAACCTGATTCACCCAGCCTTCAGCAATCCCTGGGACCCTTGTGGGTTTGAACTGAGCTAAGAGCCTCTAGGTAGAGCCAGAAGCATCTCCAAGTCCTGAGCTCAGATGGCTTTGCTCCAAGATGGCTCCTGGCCAATCACCCTCTCTTGTGAGACATCCATATAGGAACAACTTACCAGCCACTGCAATCCACTGCTCCGCTCTACTGATGCGCTTCTTCATGGAGGCTCTGAGGTTGCCTGCAGTCATCATGAGTCTGTAAGTTCAAACAGGCTCAGTGAAACAGTGCTGCCTCCTCCTCCTCCTTCCCTGAAGCTTTTCTTTTTACTCTCCCTCATGGGTTTCAGTTCTCACTTTAAATCCTTTGCGGACACCAGGGACATGCTTCCCTTTTTTTCTTCCTCACATTGCTATATTCCGATCTGGACACCGTGTCTCAGAGGGGCTCTTTCTCTGCTGCTCACCACTCCACCATATTCCTGGAACTGCTTAAGTAAGTATTTAAATTGTACATTTTTTAAAAAAAATTTTTTCTTTCTATTATTTCTTACTCAGACTATTTTCCTAAGGGTTGTTTTAATTTTTATATGTGTGTTATTATCCCTTATGTGTACTGATTTTTGAGGCAGAATTATGGGTATATTTCCACAGAAAATAAAATAATGTTTGAACCAGCCAGGAACTTTATGATGCTATCAATTACTTTTGAATTTTAGCTTGTTGTTTTGTGGACCACATAGGAGTTAAGAGTTTGTCTTAAAAATTTCATGAAGGTCAGTTTGTGGTTTAGAATCTCAGGAAAGATATTTTGATTTTTATCTAAAGTTCATTTTCTTGATGATTCCTTCTGAGAAGTGGGATTATTCCTACTTTTTATACTACTTATATAGCTATTCAGGGTCCCAACTTTGTATGTGGGGGTCTTTAATTAAATTTTTTATGTTCTATGGGACTCTGGGATTTATTTCTTGAACTTTGTCCTTAGTAATGTATTGGTAAATACTTCTGGAATCCTGATTTGTAACATATGCCAATTTCTGTGTCACGAATGCTCCATGGTTGATTTCGAGCTATCATTGTGGTGTCACTTAGTGTGAAATTGGGAAAGGATGTGATAATCAACTTTCAGAGCTGGCAGACACTCTACCACTGCTTACCCTTTTCATGGCTATGAAAATTGAAGCTTAATTCACTGGTGTTTGGCATATCCCTCACAGTGAAAGATGTTTGAGAAGTCACTTACCTATCTGATTTCCTCTTTGTCTTTGATCTTTGTATCTCTACCTGTGTGGCAATATGTTTTAAAGGGGGAGTTTTCTTTGTTTGCTTTATATTTGTTTTAGTACTTTACTGTTGGAGCCATTGTAGCTGAATACACGTGCAGGGCTGTGGCATGGCCCAGGCATGGCTGAACTGAGAATGAGGAGACACCTCGAGGAGCAAGATAGGCTGCAACTGAGGCCACCTGGAAACTTTCTGGACAGTTTTCCTTAGATAGCATCTTCTGTTTCTGTGAGAGTCCTTGAACCCCTCCCAAGATCTTGCTCAGGTCTCCTGCATTTTCTACTCAGCTCCTCCATTGTTTTGAATAAATACAGGCTGCCCAGCGATAGTTGGTCGATTGGCTATCATAGTTATGAATTCTGCACAGTCCCTGAAGCAGCAGACACTCAAGGTTCCTTTAGTACTAGTAAGCAGGAGACCACTGAATCTTCCCTTACATTTATAGAGAGATTAGATAAAGCTATTGAATGTCAGGTGGACAATACAACAGCAGCCTCTATTTTGTTAAAGCAATTGGCATACAAAAATGCAAATCAAGACTGAAAAAATGCTTTAAAAGATATTTATATGAAACCTGCTACTACCTTGGTGCCGATGATTTTGGCTTGCCAAAATATGGGGACTCAAGCACATGAAATGCACTTGTTGGCTGCTGCTTTGTGGCTTCTTGTTTTAGTTGTGGAAATTTGTTTTAGTTGTGGAAAACCAGGACATGTATGCAAAAATTGTAAGACAAAACTTAAAAATAACTGACTACATATACCGTGTCCAATTTGCAAAAAGGGATATCACTGGGCCAACCAATGTAGTCAAAACCCTCAAAATAATAATAATAATAATAATAATAATAATAATAAAGTCAGTCGTCAGGAAATCGGATGGCAGGTGAGTTCCCAGCCCAGGATCAGCAGGGAACTCCCTTCAAAATCCATTCATGCCACCAAGGGGTGCTCTGGCATAGATTTATTATTAGCTGAACCTATCAGTTTGGAAATGCCTGGTACTGTTTATAAGGTTCCTACTACTTTTCATGGTCCTTTACTTCCTGGGACAACTGGCCTAGTTCTTCCTCACTGTCATGTATCAAAAAGGGGCACTTTTGTGATGTTCAGTGTCCTTGATGCTGATTATAATGAAATATTGTTGCTTCGATTGTGGTCTCTCTTGCCCATTCAACTAAATGTTTCTGAATCTGTAGCTCAACGAATTGTTTTGCTTTATGTCTCTAAAGCTCATGATGTTAGTCTTGCAAATCAAGGATTTGGCTCTGTTGTGGTGGCTGCTGCTATTCCCTTGGGAGATGAACACCCAAGCCTCTCTTTAGTTATTGACAACTTTTCCTTTTCAGGTTTTTAGCTCCTCTATTCAGTGCTTTACGTGGTCACACAGGTCCTGCTGATGTGATCTCTAATTCTTCTCTACAGCAGGCCTTTTAGAGCATTGCTCACACACTCAGCACAGTTATGGTGGATCAAGTCCCAAAGAACTGTCCTCTCTCCTTACTCATTTTTCATTCAGCCCCTTTGCCCACAAGGGCTCTTGTTGCCATCCCAAGAAGCAAGGTATTTACTGCTGATTGGTTGCATCTACCCCACTCACCTGGCAGTACTTTATTTCCCACTACCCAATGTCTTTGCCTTCTTAATAGTACTTGGAATTGTTCTAGTTATCCCTTTATTTTCCTTTTGCTTGCAGAAACCCTACAGTCCTTTCCAAGGTTCTTTTATAAGAGATCTCTTCAGATTGGCCTATAGTAAACCTGACTGGTCAATTTAGAGTTGTAAATTCTACATTTTCAGGAAGTTATTGTAATTCAGTTTGGTTAAGGATGTGTTTGAGTGTACTCTGATTTTGTAAGATGTTTGTCAGTCTGTCCATGTATCTGTTGTCTTTTTGTCCAGTCCATTTGTAAGCAGTTTCTGGGAGTCGTCAAGCTAGTGATTGTTCACATGGGTAGAGAAGAAAGCAAAAATGCCCATACAGAGAGTGCCCAAGAGGCACAGAGTGCCTGGGAAATGCCCTGACGGCATGGGGTGCTGGCGGTGAACAGCTATTCCAGCACTGAGAGCATGGGTGTAGGAGATGAGCTAGTTTAGCAAAGGGGTGTGGGAGGAGTGCATAAAGGGCCCCTGAGGAACTTGGAGAGGTCTCATGGATCCCAATGGGTTATATGCTTGTTTCTATGTTTGTCTGAATCTGTACAGATCGTCTGTCCATGTTTGTCCATTTTCTTGCTCTGTGAACAGCTGTTCCTTTTATTTTGAGCTCAACAATTTTTCTCCTTTCCCTTTTTCTTTTACATTTTTAGATCATTTGATCAAAAATTTGTTTGGGTTATAGATTTACAAAGCATGCTATTGTAGTCAGGAGTTGTGCAGAGAACAATTAAAATCAGGACATGGAATTTACAATATTATTTTATGATGGTCACCCAGAGTTAACACAAGAAACTGCAAGAAATCTGTCCACAACACTGAAGACATAGAATATTTAGTCAAGGGCCTGAATCCAACAGAAATGTCCTGCATGAGTCCAGATGAAGACCCAGAGCTCATGACAATGCCTCCCATGAGTCCAACTGGAGGTCTAGAGCCCACAAGAAGTACTCACGCCTGTCTCTTTTATGGATCCATGCTGGGAAGGCCCAAAGGTCAGCGGTGGAAGCTAGAAAGTCTATGCCAGCAGGATGAAGGAGCCGTGCTGATAGGTTGAGGGTTCTACACTGGAGCCAAAAAGTCACACTCAAAACAAAGACCAGGGCTGCCCTGAAAAGAACCACAGCCATCCTCAGTGACACAGCGGCCCCAAGCTCCTCCAATGATAAGCACAGTTGAGTACATGCCAGGAAGCCAGCATGACGAGTTTGTCCTGGAGATTAAGTGGCACATGTCTTCCCCTCTGGAGCAGGAAGCAATACTCAATGTAAGGACCAGCGCTTCCCCAGGAGAATCAATGGCTCAAACAGCAACACATAGGAGAACCCACAATGCTGGCAACTCTCCTTAGGTGGAACATCTATGCTCAGCACCATGGTGATTTAATTCAGCTGGCATTGTTGACCCTCAGTTTTTAATCCATAACATATGCTTTCACCTTGGTTGCCAGCTGATCCAAATGACATGAAGACTGGATATATCAGTGTGATGTGTTGTTGTTTATCATGGACTTGAGAGTCTCATTATTTAGAAAAGAAAAATAATATTATTAGGGTGAATAAACAAAATCCCTTGGGATTGGGATTGTTGGACAGGCCTGCAATTGATGAATAAGAAATCAGCTGCCTGGTGATATTTTTAACCAGTTCTTGTTTATTGATCGGAGATAGCAATGATCTTCATAGCATTATGCGAGACACCCCAACTAAAGTTATAAAACATATTATTATATGTTCACATTGTCCATTACCAAAAGAAATAATACAATAAGGTTTTTGGTTTGAAGATGCCTGTGCAAAGGTTTTGTAGGGTTATGACAGTTGATTGCTATCAACTTCATGATGTATTGGATATATTCATGGTTCTAAATGCATAGGTCTCCCAGGTTGTAAAACAGGGATTATTTATGATCAATAGACTTTTGTTTCATATTCAGACTTCTGCTGGTACCAGAGACTCTTGGGATTCACATTCCACTAAAGGTCTATAAGTTGGATAGAAGCTTCTTGTGTATTAGATAAGGGTAATTGATTAAAGGGATATTTTATGTCAAAACAGAAATTCAGATTATTGCAAGAATGTCATGATTGTCATGATACAATAATATGTACGGATTTGCTTCCTGATTTACTGTGTAAAATATGTAACTGTTAACATTCTGTAGGTATTCAAATGCTAAAAATCCACAGATAGTGGAAAATAAATTTCATTTAATGTTCTAAGGTGCTTCATGTTTAGATAAGATAGGAAAGTTAAGCTTATTGTCTAATATATTGTATTGTTATCAGTCTTTTCTTCTGGATGTTCAACAACTGAGGTTTAGAGACCAAAAATTAGAGAGACAGATGGGCTAAGAGGGTAGCCAATATTTTGGCCCCAGGCCTTCAAAGTCAATAAAGACCCAGGACATAAAAGAACCTCTGCTTGCATCATCCTAAGATACTCAATGAGTCCCTGATCTTCTGAACAAGAAGATTGTGAGGCCACAGAGCAAAGTGATCTTCGATGTATGATGTGCCTAAGGAGAGTCACCAGGAGGAAAAAAAAATCTCCCAAGTTTTCATAGAAAGCAACTTGGTCAAGCAATGGCCATGACTCATTCAGATGGCTGACACCTATAAAAAAGCCAAGAGGTGCTATGCATAGTTCTAAGATAATTCCTGAGGAGACCTAACTGACCTTGACAGAAAGTAAGAAATTGATTGTATTTAATGCGGGTCTCCTGTTAGCTTGGTGTTGAACCTCCTGCAGAAAAGTATGACTTCTGGAGGTACAATGCCATGTGAAATGCTGGCTGTGGGGGAACTTCGGGTCACTGAATCCTCTGACAATTGCTGTCTACACTGGTAACTGATTATTGTTGTGGATTGATGCACTGTGCAGGATTTAAATTGCGGGAGCTCTAACACAGCTTCTCCAGCTTCAGCTGGTCACCCGTGCAACAACAAAACAAAAAGAGAGGAATATGTTGGAGCTGTTGAAGCTGAATACACATGCCGGGCTGTGGCATGACCCTGGCACGGCTGAATTGAGAGTGAGGAGACACCTCAGGGGGCAAGACAGGCCACAGCTGAGGCCACCTGGAGACTTTCTGGATAGTTTTCCTTAATTAGCATCCTCTGTTGCTCTGGGGGGTCCTTGAACCCCTCCCAAGATCCTGCTCAGGTTTCATGCATTTTCTACTCAACTCTTCCGGTTGTTTTGAATAAATACAGACTTCCCAGGGACAGTTGGTCAGTCAGCTATCATAGTTATGAATTCTGCACAGGGTTTTAGTCCTCCTGGAGCCCTAAAGATCATGCAACTTGTCTCATTCCTTCGGGCCTTCACTGCACACTCATTTGGAGGACTGGGGATCTAGGCACAGACCCCAACACTTTAGATACTTATCAGTCTTATTGCCAAAAAATAGAAATCTTCTCTAAATTGTCCTCCCTTTTAAATAATAAATTATTATTGTTATTTTGCAATTGTGAACATTATTCATGTTTTAGAAAAATTGAGAAATAGGGCTGGGGATTTAACTCAATGGTATAAGCACCTGCTTAGGCAAGTACAAGGTCATAAATTCAATCCCCGGTACCAAAAAAAAAAAAAAAAGTTGAAAAATATACAGAAATACATAGAAGAATATGAAAACCATCCCTCTAAGTGCTGATAACATTTTAACATTCTGGTATTCTTCTTTGCATTCTTCATATGATCTGCATCTCTGCATGTTTTAATCTAATTTTATCATGCTACATCTATCATTTTTAACCTGGTTTTTATTTCTTTATAATATTTCACAAACTTTTATGTCATTAAATATTTCTCAACATCTCACTTTTGTAATTGCATTATATTCTTCTACATGAGTGAACCAAGATGACTCATTACTCATATAATTTCTAAGTCTTCACCATGGTAAGGAATGCTGAAATAAACATAAAGGATTTGCCAGAAATTTTTCTCTCCCACTTTGGAATTGAGACAATTGTCTTCCATGATATTCGGACATTTTCTTCGTATTTCTGCTTTGCTCAGCTGTGTCTCATTCTACAGCAACTCACTTTTCTCTAACTGGAGTTCCACTTCTTCATCATTAATAATCCTATTTATAAAACTATATTTTGTTTTGGCAGCCAAATGTATTAACCATTAAAGAAATGGTGCTGTGAAGGGACATATAGTAAAATGTAATTTTTCAAAGGCCAAAGGAAAAAATCTTTTTTTCACTACTGTATTGACTAAAATCAGTTTTGCTCTTAGATATTGATGACTCTATTAATTGTTAATATGATATCTTTGTAAGCTGTCAAAAGTTTTGCTGGTACCTTGTGGCCATCTTTGACAAAAGTATAGCAACAGCAGAGTGTCTGATCTTAACGAAGTCAGTGTTTGCAACAGAAGTGAGTCATCAGTTTGTGAGAAATTACCTGGGGGTCATTCCTTTCTCCCTGAGCACTGTTCTCTCCTAGTCCCGTGTGACTTGTTTTGACTGCCTTTTCCAGGTTAATTACCTATCAGGAAAGGCAAAGCAAGAGAAAGAATATTGTAGGTTGATCTCTGGGAGAGAGTAAAACATATTTTTAATATACCTGAGGTAGGATGAGTAGGGTTATGTTTCCCAAGACATTTGTGATCAAAAAGAGAACACTCAAGATTGTTATTTTTAATAATATAATAGTAATGAACTGTGGAAAAAGTCATATTAAAACTAAGTCTTCTTAAAAGATTCAGTTATAGAAATAAAATAACCTGAATAGAAATAGAACTAAAATGGCTGACAATGTCATAGGAAAGCAGAGACTTGCTTATTTGTCAGGCTTTAGTTGTAGAAGGATTATAAATAATATTCTTGGTAAACTCAATTTTCTTTCTCCAAACTGAATAATATATCTAGATTGATTCTTCTCTACCCATCTCCTTCTCATCTATTTGATAGCAAGTATCAAATTATCAGTCAATTCTATCCTTCATATTCAGGTTCATGTACTCTGACCCATAATGCACTCTGATGACAGAGATACCGTATTTCCTTTTGACTAATTTTTGCTAACTGTTTGCCTTGGTATGAAAATAATTTTGTAAGTATCATTTGCTCTAAATCCTTATATAATAGTAT
>PVJX010004874.1:0-90249 GCA_004027295.1 Dolichotis patagonum
AAGAAGAGAAGAGAAGAGAAGAGAAGAGAAGAGAAGAGAAGAGAAGAGAAGAGAAGAAGAGAGGAGAGGAGAGGAGAGGAGAGGAGAGGAGAGGAGAGGAGAGGAGAGGAGAGTGGTGGGGATTCGAATTTTCTTCTCTCTCTTTGAACTGAAGTTTTTCTGATTGGAGAGAAAAGTTTTACTTAGATTTCTAGCTGATTTGGGAAACTGAGGTGAGACATTTTTTTTTTCTTAATGGAGATATTTACCCAATTTTCTTGGTCTTTAAGAAATCAGTACTTGCCACTGAAGCCAGAACTATGATGTTTCTCCTGACATTCTCTGTACTTTCTCTTACTTTCAGACTCTGAGCTGTGTTTTATCCAGACTGAAGGACATCAGAGTAAAAATGATGAAAAACTCTCTGTTCATTAAATTGTACTTTGAATTAGGTCATCTTCCCCACAGTGCCTGCTATTTACTTTCAAGAATCCTCAAAATAGCTTCTCTGTGTGCATATATTCTGTCTGGGTCTTATAGTTATATTCCACAGAGAGCAATTCAACATGCTTATTCCATTTTACTGTCTGAGAATCCCTCATTTTAGTCACTGTTCTAAAATCTATAATTCTTTTATTTTTAGTCTTTGCTTTTGTCTCAAGCTCCTTCTTTTTCCATACTATGGTCACATCAAACCTTTTGTTATTTCCCACATTGTGTGTGCATTTTGAAAATCCAAGGGCACTAGGGCAACACATTAATGGGATATCTTGAAACCAAGAAATACGGAGATCAATCAGTACCTGTGTCTGCATTTGTCCATGTTACTCCATCAGGTTTATTCACTTTCTCCATGATCCATACTTGCTCTATTAACACCTACTTAGAATTTAAGATGCAGATCAAGGCTTGGCTTGAGGTTGAGTTAGGTATTCATTCTCTATTTACATTTTTGTGATGCCTTAGGTTGGCCACTTAAGAATGCTTATTTGACTCACTGTGACTTTTTAAAAACACTGTTTTTATCTTACCTGTGGATCCACAATGCCTAGAAGTAAGTGGGTGCTTTATAAATGTTTGCTGCATTGATTAGTGAGTGACTGAGAAGAGAAAAATGTAAATTTATTTTATGCTCACTTTTAAATACTATTCTGGTTTACTCTGTGCAATCTTAAAAACATAATTAACTTAGACAGTTATTGCATAAATAAGACTGTCCTCTACATTTCCAGCCATAGCTTAGGTGAACTGCCCCAATCCACAGCTATAGGTAGCAGAACCAATTGAATGAGGGTGATCATTTGCTTAAGATCAGCTTTCCCAAAGACTAACTGACATCCTGAGCCTGGTAATAAAAACCTAAGTTAGGCCAAACATCATACATTTTCAGGAACTCTGAAATTAGAAAAAAGAACTGGATACGAATCAAAGAAAAAGCAGTTTACAGAGAAATGGTAGTGAACACATTTTGATAAACAAGAGGCTTCAGAAGAGAAACTATGGTGAGAAAAAGACAGACCTTATCGGATTTCCATTCACAGCTCCCATCAACTTACTGTGCACACACAACATTCTGAGTCTCAGAACTAATAGGATGTCATTTAGAAACTGTCCTGGAACTTCTTGGCATGGGTTTCTGTTCCTCAAAATCTTCTTCTAAACAGATGTTGATGGTTGTACTAAAAATAATAATGTTAATTCCTTTTCCTCTTTCCTAACAAATACAGATTTTGTATCGAATTTTTTTAGTCTCTTTCATGAAACCATGATTTTCAGCATATGTTAATAGCATCCCCAGCAGAGCAAACAAATTGTATTTTGGGCCAAGAGCTCTAAATACATTGTTATCCTTGTAATTAGTTATGCAGGGAAAGGTAGTACAATTCTGGGCTACAAAATGTGAAGAAGAATCCATTGAGAGACTTCTGCAAAATATAAAGATACGAAAGACACAGCAGTCCTTCTGCTTCCATTGGATGTTGTTGTTCTGTATGTGATACTTACCAGTGTGGCAGTTGTCTTAAGATCTTGCCAGAAGTTAAAAGACTTTAATTAGAGTTACAGATCATAAAAAGTGAAGGAAAATTGTATCCTTGGCAGTGGCTTAGACATTATAAAATGGGAGCAGCCTGTGTTCTACTATCTCCATATTGTTTAAGCCAGGTGGGTATTCATTTTCTAATACTTGGTAAATGTTAAAAAGAATCCTACTTAAAAATCCTCAGGTACAAAGTAATATAGAAATAGAGGTGATCAAACAAAGAGAGTGTGTAGAGAAGTCTAAAGATGGCAGACCGGTAGATAGCAGGAGAGGGACCCTCTCTGAGACAGAGGAGCTCAAATGCCAGAATAGAACACCCTGGAGAGACCCAAACAGAGAGAGATGGACTCTCACAACCCAGGAAGAAACTAAAGTGCAAAAAACCACTTGAATATGAGGTCCTGGGGCTACCATTAGAGAAGCTAAGATCAGCGAGCATGGCGCCCTTCTTGAGCCGCCTGAATGCCTGCCGGAGACCTGACCAACTGATTCATGCCAAAGCGACTGGCTTGAGCCACCAGAGTGTGGAGCTGAACAGCCCTGCATGCAGCTCGCCCGGACCCAGCCCTGCACATGACCCACCCAGAGGCACCTTGAATTTGCACCGCAGCCGCACTGAAGTCGGAGGTCTGGGAGCCCAGCAGTTCTCAAGGACTGGCCTCAACACGTGGTGAGTGATGGGAATAAGACCCTCCCACAGGAAAGGGGAAACTGACCGGACGACATGTTGAATTTGGGCAGGAAAGCCCTAACTCCATAAGGAAGTGGCTTCAGTTGGTTGCTCCCCTGGCCGAGCAGATTGGTGGAATCTGCTTGGATTGGGTTGTGCCCCTGGCTGGGACCCAGTGAGTCACTACAAATTAATTCCCTGAGATTGGCACACACTGAAGCAGTGAAGGCCTGCAAAGGTTGACTGGCCCGGAGGGAAGGAGCCATTGCATACTGCCCTTGCTTGAACTTTAATCTCTCATAGCCGGCTGAAGAGGGCAAAAGCTCCTAGCCTGCATGCTCTAGAGGAGCCTTAACCAACAAGAAAAGGGTCTGGGAATTATACTGTACACTTGTATGGAAGGAACCAAAAACATGACTAAAGGGAGAAATAAGAAAAAACCCCTAGCCCCCAACCCTGAGAATATTGATCCAGGAGAGGTAAATACAAAAGAGATTGAGGGCAGCAAATATGCAACATCAAACACAGCATTAGTGGACATAAAGAGATATCTTCTGGACCTCATAAATAGGATCAAAACTGAAATATTAATTCAAATTAAACAAGAGATAAGTAGATTAATAAAAGAAAGGCTGGGCACCTCTCAAGAAGACACAGACAGAAGAATGGAGGAACACAAAATGAGAGAAAAATTTAATGAAGAATACAAAAAAAACACTAGAATTCATGAAGCAGATTCAAAGATATTATCAGGAAACTAAAGACTCCAGACAAAGCTGGCAAAACTGCTTGAAAGAAACCAAAGATAGACTATCAAAAATTGAACACAGGCTTGCAATGTGTGATCATGAAAGGAAAGATCTCTTAAAAATAACAGGGGAGCAGGCAGTAAATATACAAAGACTGGAAGATGACAAGAAGATCTATAACTTAAGAATAAAGCATGTGAATGAAGAAGCGGGAGTCAAAACAGAGGAATTACAAAGGCTATTCACAGAAATTATTAAAGAAAATTTCCCAAGCATAGAAAAAAGAAATGATATGCAGATGTATGAAGCATACAGAACTCCAGCCACCTACAACCCAAACAGAGCTATACCCAGACACATAATAATCAATATCCCAGAAATTCAATATAAGAACAGAATATTAAAAGCCATCAGAGAAAAGAAACAGATCACCTATAAAGGAAAACCCATCAAAATCACGGCAGACTTCTCGACACAGACCATCAGGTCAAGAAGAGCTTGGAGTGAAGTAATTCAAGCCCTGAAGGAGAACAACCTCAAGCCCAGATTGATGTATCCTGCAAAACTCTCTCTAGAAATTAATGGAGAAGCAAGATGCTTCCATGACAAAGAGGAACTTAGAGAATTTGTGACCACCAATCCAACCCTACAAAAAACACTGAAGGACATTTTAGAGAGACAGAAAAAGAATACAAGCATTTCAGGAACAGTGGCAGAGAGGCCTCAGTGAATGGGGAAGATAGTGGAGTGGAAGAGAAAAATAAACAACCAATGGCAGAAAAACAGAATACCAGAAATAAGGCAGAGAAGATTGGCTATAATCTCTAGTATAGATGGCCTTGAAATATTACCAGAGAGAAGCACAGGCAGAGTAGATCAGGAGACAGGGTCCATTGAGATGCTCTATATAGGGAGGCAGTGGGACCCAAAACAAGCAGTGCACCCTATGGGAGTGAAAGGGGAGGAATTGTCTAAAAAAGGAAGGCAGAGGATATTGTTAATTGGGTAACAGGATTTAAAATTTACATTATTCTCATCACTCTGCTTGGATGGATTATGTACTGTTCCAGTTTGTCTACTTACACTAGACTTGAGGACAAGGTCAGCTATCCCAAAAATAAGAGGACATATTATGGTAATCATCCCTAATTTTCCTATCAGTGTAATCTGAAGCCCTGTATAACTTATACTGTCTTACTATGACTGATCTTATTTGAATCTGGTTTGTTAGATTGCTACTTTGTATTGACTGATTTTATTTAAATCTGTTATGACTGATAGCATCAAGTCCAAGAGTATAGGCAACTACACTGAAGATGACAAGATTCACTAAGATACTCACTCTGGTTTGATTATGACTTGCTTTTGAAGTCTTATAATGTCTCCAATGCTTCATTTTTATTAATGTTGTTATATACTGCTGAGACATCATGTAACCATTGTAGATCACCTTGTATTGTGGTTTTATATGACTCTTTTGCTTCATGCTTTTCTAGGAATTGTTTTGTTTTATCTTGCTTTGTTTTGTTTTTCCTGCTAATACAGAAATGATAGATATACATGTAGAGACTCATGCATGTGTAGAGCTTATAAACAATTTACGAGAACCAACTATATAACACATGTTGAAATGAACAACTACTTTGAAGAAAAAAAGATACTACAGTACCCAGTGCTGATTCCACAATGTCATGATGTTAAATCCAGAAAAACTATCACTCTTTGTTCAAAGTGATTATAGCTTGCTTTGTCTTGTTTAAGTTTAACATACATGAAGGTATGAACAGCTGTTTTGAGGAGAATGAGAGACACTATGACAGCCATTCTTGGCTTCCCTAATGTCTGGTCTTGAAGACCTGAAATGCCCTCCTCGTCCTGCTCAGATCAATTCCATACTATTTTGTTGCATGTGAATTCCCTGTATGTGACAATATGGACAACTATTTGGAAGAAAACAAGAATCAATACGATAGAGAGTGAATATCTCTGATTGTCTAGTTTTGAAATTTATGTTTCTTATATTGCTTTCTTGTGATATGCTTTGTTCTGTTTTGTTGTGTTTAATTTTACCCTTTTTATATAATGGCACGTACATTTGAGTGGGAAAGATGGATGACCATATTGCTGTTTTTGTCAGATTGTGGAGCAGAACTGTTAACAGTCTCACTGAATGTCTACTTTACATGTTTTAACTTTGTAATTTCAGCAACTATTTCCAAGAAGTCAGTATGTGATTTGTCAAGTAATAATTTCTTAGATCTTTTTGTTGTTGTACTTTTCCTTTTTTCCACTGAATCCTGTATTGTTGCTACCCTTTATTCTGTTTTGTTTTTTTTCTCTTTAAATAAAATAAAAAAAAAGAGAGTGTTGACTTTTTTAATTGGCCAAATCTAAACCAAGTCTCAATTTGTTGGGCTATACTCAGGCATGATGGTGCATACATGACTTAAGTGTGTCCCCCACAGTGCCACCTATTGAATGTTTGATTTGAGTGTGGCAAAGTTAATAGGTAGTGGAACCTTTAGCAGGTCATACGTGGTCAAAGGAAGTTAGTGATTCAGAAGGGGTTGTTGTCCTCGTGCAGTTACAATCTGCTCCTGCAATGCTGTTAGGACCATGAAGGTGCCAGCATCAAGGGTGAAATGAGTTTCTTCCTTTATAATGTGCCCAATCTGGGATATTTTGTCATGGCCATAGGCAAATAGACTGATACACCAAAGCAGGAGGAACCACCTTTATTATAAAGAACTATAAAACATACTGACATGCAATTTTCCAACAGCACCAAGTCCTTTATAATCATAGATATTATTTTAACTCATAACTCTACATGCTTTTGCCTAGAGGTGTTCAGTTTCATTGCCTTTGGGCTTGTGACAAGGCAGTGCAACAGCAGAAAATAGAACAAAACCACCCACTTCATTGTCAGAACAGAAAGAGAGGGAGATGAAGGAATCAAAGTCCCAAGGTCCTCTTCAAGGACCTGTCCCCAGTGACCAAAAGACCACCCATCAGTTCCCATTGATTAAACTTCCTCCACTTCCTAGTGGCACTACTCTAAGTGCCAAGCCATTGCCACATGATCTTTTAAGGGAAAATAAAGTCCAAATGATAGAATTGCTTGTCTCCCCCTATGTCTTCCAAAGTGCAAAAAGGAAGGGAATTTTCAAGTACAAAATCTTTGCATAGGAGAAGATGAACTTCAAATGGAATATTAGTGTAATAATAGAAGATGATGCATTAATAACAATGGATAGTTTATAGTTTTAGCCATGCATTTTGTTGAATAAATTACTAAATGAGTAATGTCGATGGTAATAGGTGCACTGCTGCACTGGGTAACATTCGCTGTCTAAAACATGCTTTCCAGATTCTTCGTCTCCATTAGTTATTGTTTCTAACCTACTTTCAGTCCATACCCAAGACAATTTCCCATATGTGTGGTATTCAATATTCCAGATGGCTGGTATTCAAAGGGGGTAATTCTGTGGGGTTTCTTCTACTCCAAAGTCTTCTCTCCAGGTGTGCCTGCCCTTAGTTGGACTTTTAACAAAGATGTCACTTTTGATTGGCTATATCTCCTTGTTTTTTCTTAGAAAATCGTGTGTAACCCTTCTCACCTCATGGTCTCATGGTTTCCAGGAAACTCGTAGACATACCCTCCTTTGCAGTCATTCCAGATGAAACACTTTCTGCTCAGAAATCCACCTACTTTCTGCCTCTGCTCATGCTGTTTTCTCCCACCCCATCACCTACCTCTTCCTCTTCCTTTTTCTTATTGTAAGCAGTATTGCTATCAGAATTATTATTTAATAATCTCAGTGTTTGGTTAGCCTCTAAAGTCTTCCCTTTTTGCTTCTACTAAGGATAATTATTCTATAATTTAGTTCACAGTCCTACCAAACCCTGCATATGTGCATATAATAATTTATGCAACAAAAATTCTGGCTAACACTATAAGCCTGTTTTATCTTTATTGATATGGCATTTTTCTTTTATTTCTATATTAATAACCATTTTTAAGATCACACCGGCTTGCTAATGCAAAGATTTTGCACTTGAATATTTACTCTTTTATTCAATATATTTTCTCACATTTATGTTAGTTTAAACAGCTGATGTGCTTTATCCATGATATTCTACCTTCAAATGTAATCCTCCTTTGATTTCATTTCCCCAGTACCTCTGACTTCATTTCTCCACTCCACAGGAGAATGAATTCTGAAACGTTGGTTGTCACCACTTTTCAATTTTGTTCTTAACTCTTGCAAGAGATGACTTTTGAGTTACCAAACAAAAATCTCAGCAGAATCCTTGATCTCTCTTTTCCACTTACAGACAACATCCAATCTAACAGGGATCCTATAAGTTCTTCTTATAAGACCCATCCGGTATCAGTTCTGCCTCTCATGTTTTGTTCTGCAGCAGACATTTTCCAGGAGGAAGAAGTACCAGAGTCAGCTCACAGATACCAATAGGCGACATAGCAAGAGAAAAATTTTGCATTTGATAAATCACTGATTATCATAGGACAGTGGAGCTTTAAATGGTCTGTTATTTATTTCCAGTAGTGGACTTAAATATGGAAATTCTGAGCATGATAGAAAAAAAGAATGGCAGATTATTAATTACTAAACCAGGATATTCATCAAGTTCTTAGAAAACAGACAGACAGACACACAAACACAAAGAAAGTGAAATCGGAATCCAGAAGGAACATCTTTAGTGAATATATGTATACTAAAGTGTTTGTTTTGGTTGTCAGTAATAGACAACTCTAATACATAGTTCTGATTAAAATGAAGCAGGTGTGAATGGTGCAGAGACAGGGTTTGTGAGGCCAGCTCCACTTGTACCCTCATCGCCCCAACTCAAGGTCCCCCAAGTGGCTGTTGTTCCCCCTCCAGAGACTCATGACTCCTCATAATACATTGTGAAAACTTCTACTTTCCAAAAGCAATGAAATCAGAACATTATTAGAATGTGAAAAAGTCATGGTTCAAATGATATAACCAGGTATCATAAGCAACATCAACAAAAGTTTGAAGTTTCCTGGAATAAATTTAACACAATATATGCAAGATTTTAATGGGAAAGAAAAGTCTTTAAAATTTTCCCAGAGAGGAAAACAAAGAGCTGAAATAGATGCCATAATGACAGGTAAAATTGTCAAATATCATGAAGATGTTCCCTTTCAATGAAATTTCAGTGTGCATGCAATGATAATGAGACATCAAGAGAAAACCTAATGAATCTGAAAGAATTGATGGGGAAATGAATATAGAAACATAAATGACCAAGAATAACCAAGGTAACTTTTGAAAAAGAGAGGAATTAGTCACCAATGAGTCCTAATTTTAAAGTACAATAGCTTTTGCAGCCCAGAGTTGTCATATGCAGATAGTTTGTACATGTATGTGTTCAACTGATCATATGACAGAGACGTAATTATTGATATTTAGCTAATCATTGAGCACTTGTCAAGTGACTGATAGCAAGGATGCAAAAGTCTACGATAGCTATTTCTGGCCCACTCAGATTACCCCATGTAGCTGGGGCCCAGAGCTGCTAAAGAATCTGAAATACTATTTCCAAGTGGGGTCTGCATCAAAGCCTGAAGCCACGAAGAATTTGAGGGAGGTCCACTTTGTCTCAGTCAGCATAGGCAGCACTTTGTCATAAGTGGAAGGAGATGGGGATGGAGAAGTAAGATGAATTTTGGGAAAGGCAAAGCCAGGTTCAAATCACCATTTTATCAGTTTTTACTGTGGCTATAAAGCCTCAGAATCCAACTTTCTTGTCATTAAAATCAGCAGCTCAGCCAGTTACGGTGGCACACACATGTGATCCCAGCACTGCAGGAGGCTGGGGGATGAGCAAGGCAAGTTTGAGGTTGTAGCGCAACCTGGACAACTTAGCAACTTAGACTGACAGAAGGGACTGGGATATAATTCAGTGCAAAGGCCCTGGGCTCAATCCCCACTGCTGGAAAATGGAAAAAAAAAATTAAAAAGCACCAGAGTAAGAAGCAGCAGAGAAGAGCAGTAAGAAGTATCGATTATAAATCCTACTGCCTGTGTTCAAATTTATTTCTCAGCTGTGTGAATTTGAGCAATTTGTTCAGTTTATCTGGGTTTCAGCTTCAATATCCATGAAATGGAAGAAATTAAAGTACCTACCTCGAAAAATTGTTGGAAAGATTACTTGACTTTAGATATAAAAAAAAATAAGCAGTAAGCCTTGCTACTGGTAATAGATGCAATCTATCTCCAAATGTCATAATGAGTGGTAAATGAAATGACACTTGTAGATCTCTGAACATAATCCCCTACACATAAAACACCTTCTTTCTTTAAGCTGTCTGTAGAAGAAACAAATGACCCTGAAGAAGTAATGAGCTCAGCATCAGCAAAAGTGTTCAAGCTGAACTTGGTTAACCACATCTCCAGAGTGCTACAGCAAAGCTTTGAAACTGGTGGGGACCGGATTAGGTGAGGGAATCCCTGAGCTTCCTTTCAAAGATTCCATGATTAAGTCTGAGACTTTTGGACACCATGTCAAATGGGAATTGTGGGTAACCAAAACTTTCCTGAAATTTCCAGCTCATTTTCCAGAATAAATTCAGTGCCCATCACCCTACACAGCCCACCAAATATTAGCAATGCACACACGCATAAACACACGCGTGTACACAGAGACATCATTCATATGTTGTAACATAAATCTTTTCACCACAATGACTGTGGTTGTCAGTGAAAGAAATACTCTTGTTCAGTCCAATGCACTTGGGTAGCCCAAATAAACAATAGTATAATGCCCAGCATTTATTCAGCACCCTTTGGGGCAAGAGCTCACACTTTATACATATTTCTCGTTTATCATGGCCACATTCCTGGGAGACAGGCTGCCCCTCAGAGCAACAGTGGCATTGGGCTTTGGATTTCAGTCCTGCCTAGCAGAGCTGTTGCTTTCTGTATGTTACAGCATGCAGTATTTAAATGTTTTACAGCCTTCCTGGACCTGGCTCCATGGCCTTTCATGTCCAACTCCTGATGTCACTGTGGGAGTCATGGTGCCACTGGTTTCAGCTGTTTCACCTCACCACATGGACTTCCAACTTGAGAATGAAGAAAGCTCAGGTCCAAAGGACACGTCTCGTGCTGTGTCTCAGTGACAGTACCCGCTGAATGCGCCACAGTCTTTGCACTGGACTTGAAGACAATTTACAGGAGTTTGGAGATCAATGGGCACCCAACCTGTGTCACTTACCAGCTGGGTGACCTTGGAGAAATTACCCTGCCCGAGCTGCCTGACCTAGAATCCAAGCTCAGTAAGATGTCATTTGCCAGGCTGTTTTGCCACTAATGTGGGATAAAGCATGTAAGGCCTTTGGCACCTATATTTAGGTGACATTTAAAGCAAAAGTATATGATTATCATAAACTATTTTTCCACCAGCTGACCAAACTCACTATTTCTACATATATAGTGTTACAGGCTCAGTTGTATTCCCCCAAATTGGAAACCTGACATTCAGTACCTAAGAATGTGACTCCAAATGTTTTAGAAGACAGGTCATAGAGGTGATTAGGTGAAAAAGTGGTCTTTAATACAGGCAATATGGCCCTATTTCAATATAATTCAAGTTCTCATAAGAAGAAAAGGTAGACATTTGCAAAGCAAAGAAAGAAATCTTAGAAAAAAATTACCCTTAACATCACCTCAATCTTAGACTTCTAGCTTCCAAAGTTATGAGAAAGTATGTTTTTGTTAAACCACCAAATCTGTGGAACTTTGTTATGGCAACACTAGCAAACAAACACATTCATCCTGCGTTTGCAGCAATAAACCCGAACTCTCAGGCCGGGATATCATTTGAAAGACCAACTAAAGGATGCCCCAAGGTCAGAAGGGTGTGTGAGGAAGTGAAAAGTGTGATTACACAGTACGTTAACTGGATAAACCTTTGTAAGAAAACAAAATAAAACTCTTACTCCTGGTCAGGGGCATCAGTCAGATAGTGTGTCATATTTGAGTCCCACCAGAAGGCGAATTTCATCACTACTAGTACTGGTTGTTACTAAGTTTACAGTCATTTATCTCTATGTTTCCACGTTACTCAGTAAAAACTCACCAAGTTTTTATATCTGTCCTCTCTTAATCTGGAGGAAGAGAAAACGTTTCATTATTCAGGGCAATATCCAGGTACTGGTTTACTACAGATAAATTGTGTTTCTTGGGTGGGTTGAACTTTCTGGTTTCATTGGGAATTATTTTCAAAGTCTTCCATCCAGGGGGAGGTGAAAAAGTCAAATGTAATCTTCAGTGAATATCACCACCATTACCACAGAAAAGAGACATCATGGAATCACAGCAAAAGAAAACCTCAACATTTGCTACTCAGGTATATTAACAGGAAGTGTTTTAATGAATATTCAGATTTTATTATCCTATAGGTTTTAAATAGCCAGTATGAATTTAGTACTCTGATGTATATAATTCTTTATATTTTTTTAAAAGGGTTTCCAGAGAGGGCCATATGTTGAGAGTTCGTTGTCAGCTTCACTAATCACGGCAGAGGAACCATTGCTACCCTGAAGTCATTTATCCACGGGAAGAGATGCTAAACATTGTTAGCTGTAGTTTTGCTCACTTTCATAAGTAGCAAACCCTCTAAAATAGGAAACACATAGGAGTTCTTAAACATTTCTGTAAGCTATCTTTCTGAGTTTTGATAAGCTGTTGCCCTGTTGTAGTTAATTTCCTATCACAATAATTTGCTACCTATTTTGTCAGTTGTGAGAACTAATATGTGCTTTAAATGTATGGAATTCTGAGATTAAAGACATTCCACAAACGTATCATATTGCTATCATCTTTTAATCCAATCACAATTCTGAGTGGAATTAAAGGACCATGAGACCATGTCTGTGCCTTTGGGATGTCCTAATAAATGAAAAGCTATGCCTATCCCCCTGTTTTCACCCTGGAATTTGAGGAATTCTCAAGATCATCACCATGTAATGCACAAGATTTGCATTTTACCTACTGTTATGGTTGATATATTGGGTCAATTTGAGAAATTTAGAAATTTAACTGAGACTCAGCAGGGAACCAGGATCCTTACTTCCTAAATATCCTCAGCCTGTGAAAGAGGAGGGCACAGAGGTGATGTGAGTGCTACACCCACTCCATGTAGGAGGTCGCCTGTTTACAAAATAAAGGAGGAGAACAGGTTTGTTCTCCCCACTTTTGCTCTGGCTGCTTTTGTTGACTTCTGCCTTGGAGTGTTGCCCCAGTGCCATGCCACTCTGCCTTGGAGCCAAGTGATTATAGACTGAAACCTCCGCAAACAGTGAGCTAAATAAACCTTTCCTTCTTTCATTTTGGGTGTTGGGTACTTTGTCCCACCAATGAGGGAAAAGTAAACAAGACAGGATTTGGTCTTGAGGTTGTTGATGCGACTGTACCTGAGCACATGAGCCATTGGAAATGGCCTTTGCAAAATGGGAAGATTTTGCAAAGTTTTAGAGACATCTTCTGAAGGAGTAGAGCTAGAAAAGCTTCAGCTGCTTTGTATGGGAGATTCTGGTCAGAACTCTAGTAATGGTTTACTAGAAAACCAGTAAAGAACAAGGTCAGGAGGTTTCTGATGGAAAGAAGGGCTGCACTGGCTGCTGGACTCCAGGCAACATGTGTTATGGCTTGGCAGAAAGTTTGTCTGCATTTTACTCATGTCCAGAGACTTTGCCTGAGATTGAGATTAAGGACAGTGGACTAATTTATCTGCCAGAAGAAATTTCAAGGCAGTCAAATATTGTGGTGGTGGCATGGTTATTATTGGAGCTTTTAGCCAGACTTATGTTGCAAACAAAGAGCAAAGAGCCCAGCAGGGTGATTTAAAACATGAGTTTGACCAGAAAGAAACTCCAGTAAAGCTCTGGATTGCAAAGATAGAACCGAGGTCTTGAGTGCTGAAAAGTAACAGAAGAATAGAAAAGATGGCCTGAGGCAATGTGGGAAGTGGTAGGTCTCCACCTTCTGCAACCTCAAAATTGCAAAAGTGAAAGACTTTACTTTGAGGAAAAAACCTCAAAGCACCATGTTCCAGAATGGCAGTGGCACAGAGAGCTTATTCCTCACAATCAGGTTCAGAGTGCCCAGCAATCCAGGCACTTGACACCTACAGCCAAGAGAGCAGAAAACCTGGTTACTCCTCCAGCTGGCAGCAGAGCTGGCAGCAGAGCTTGGCAGCATCTGCAAGGTGCTGGTTTTAGTTACACACAGAATGCAAAATTCTGAGGTTAAAAGGGTTCCATCCAATTTCAGTAGGCCTGGGATGCCAGGCAGTGTCCTCTTGAGAGAGCAGTGCATGCGGCTGTGAGTGTGAAGGCAAAGGTGCAGTGGAGATCCCAGAAGACTGGAAAACCCAAGAACATGGGTCAACTAAGAAAGCTGCAAGAAGAGAGCAAAGTGAGCCAGGGAGAGAAGCTGTGGGAGCTACAACCACCAGAAGCGCCATAGAGATGGAGTCATACAAGCTCTTTGGCGCTCACAATTTGTCACACATTGCTTCAGATGCTGGATGTGGAACTCAAGGACTTAATGTTTACCCTGCTGAATTGTGGAGTTGCATTTGTCCCAATCCTTTGTATCCTTCTGTTTGTAACTTTTAGAATGGAAATACTTATCTTGTACCATTGTATGTTGGAAGTGTTTAACTTTGTTTTAATTTGTACAGGGGCTTGCAGCTAAGGTTCGCCTTCTATCTTGGAGGAGACCTGGGATTTGAACTTTTCAGCAGTGCTGAAACTGTTAGGACCTTGGCAACTCTTGCAGATGGACTAAATGACTTTTGCTCAAAGGGATGTATATGAGTCTTTGGGGATATGGGGGCAAAATGCTATGATTATAATGTAATATAATGTTGATAGACTCCATGTTGGTTCTTAAGGACTGTTAAACATGTGTTATAATGCTCAAGTTGTGAAATGATAGGAATAAGCATGTCTTTGTGTCTGAAGACTGGTTTAAAGAAATGTGTCTGCTTGCCAGGTTGACAATGGGTGGATTGTTATAGTTGATACATTGTGTCAACTTGAGAAGTTTAGAAGTTTAACTAAGAGACTCAGCAGGGAGCCAGGATCCTTATTCTGTAAATATCCTCAGCCTGTGTAAGAGGAGGGCACAGAGGCGGTGTGAGTGCTACACCCACCCATGTTGGAGTACTCTGTTTACAATATAAGGGAGGAGAAGCTTGTTCTCCCCACTTCTGCTCTGGCTGCTTTTGCTGGCTGCTGCCTTGAAATGTTGCTCCTGTCCCATGCCAACCTGCTTTGGTTATGGATTGAAATCTCCACAAACAGTAGGCTAACTGAACTTTTCCTTCCTTCACAGTGGGTGTCAGGTATTTTGTCTCAGCAATGAGAGAAAAGTAACCAAGACACCTATTTTAGCAATTAAGTGTGTTTTATGTGTCACTTTACATCTTGAAGCCTCAATTTTCAGTTTATTAATCGGTAAAATGAAGAGTAATGAAAGTGACTGTATAGGACCATTATGAGGATGAGACAACAGACAGAAGACTGAGTATATATCTTATAAGTTGGATCAAAGAAAAAAGATCCATTAAGCAAATATCTAACAATGTTATTTATTTAAAAAAAAACCTAAATGATGTCACTCTACATACATACAAGAGTGCTGTTTTAGTAAATTCACTGATGTGCATGTCATAAAATAGTCTAACATTATTGCTGCCTCATCCTTGATTTTTAGGAAACACATAAATTGTTTGAAATGTAGCATTACTGCATCATCTTTGGTTTGGATTAAAGTTGTTCTCCCCTTATGATTGCACTATGGCTCACTTATTATTCATCTGACTACCCTGAAACCCAGCAGAGCTCAGCTACTCACAATGATAAAATCCATTGGTCCATGCCAGAGCTCTGGAAATAGCCTCCTTCTTCCTGTGAATTTTCTAGAAGCCAGCCCACAAATCCTTCAGAGAGAGCCTGGGGATTTACAGGGCCTCTCTCTTTCTTGTACCCCACCCACAAGTTGAGTGCCTTGGGGGTGTCCAGACTTTCTTGGTCTTAGAGGGTACCCTCACTTCTCCCATGGATCTTTTAGCAATATGATACTTTCTATTACATATGTTAGTTATGAGGTTTCCTCCATATATTACCAAACTCTCACACCTGAAATTAGCTTTCCTTTCAGCCAGGGCTGTCCTAGAGAGAGCTACCTGTGCTTATGAACATTATAGAAAGTGTGATCTCAAAACAAGTTAAAGGGTCATCACAATAGTAAATTGAGTATTCATTATCTGTATACATGATGGCTGCTGTACCTTCAAACCTCTTCACCTACCCAGAAAGGAAACTTGTCTACCAGGCATGGTTGTGTGCAATACATCCAAAGTTTTCCCAAGGATTTTAGGCAAATGACCCCCTGAAGTACACAAAAATAAAAATATGCATGCATATAGCCCACTTTTGCTGAGTTTATACTTCAGTTGGCAAATCAGAAAAGTACTCAGGGTAGATGAGTGAATGTACAGTGTGTTGAATGGTGGTCAGTGCCAAAAGGAAAATAAAGCTACGAAGGAGAACAGAGCTTGTCAAGTGAGGGTTATGGGTTACAGCTTTAGCTAGAGCAGCCTTAAGAGGATCACATGGGAGGAGGGCATTGATGTGAATATGTGAAGGAAGTGGGGTCTTTAACTGAACATCATATTCCCAGAGACAAGGTATGGTAAGCAGCAAGTGCTTTAGGATGCTTCCAATAATATCACCCTACAACAAAGACTGTGGCATGGGTCATGTGTGTTTTGTGGATGTTGCATGCTCACATTTACTCACCTTGAAACAATCATGGTCCTTTCTGACCCTGTTCTCTATACTCTTACAGTGGTCAGGACCATTGAGAGCTAATGATGCACAAAGACCTTCCTTATACTGCATTCATTTCCGGGCGAAATCATCTGTACCTGAAACATTTAGAAGCACATGCTTAGGCGACAATGTTGAAAACTTTGAGTTAATAATTTATACCCTTACAATCTTAGAGTTTTTTAATGTATCTGCCCATGTATATTTGCTTTTTAACTTGCTGAGATGGGAAGCCCAGAGGAATGTTGACTGCAGGTCTACCAGCCGCAGTTTGCCCTTGTGAGATGTACTATAGGCACATCCTCAAAGAACCACAGAACATGGGCACTATAAAGCAGAGCACCAGTTTCTTCAGATTTGCTTTGGAAAACTGTGTGTGGTTCAGACATCTTACTCCGTGTTAGACTCAGCCCTGAAGGATAAAACACAAGACGTGATAGACCTCAGTTTCCTGATTCTTCAGTGGAGCTCTGGTCTGCAGTCTGGTTAGCTGTCTCACCTGGTGTTGGAGAAGCTGTGAGAAAGAACCAGTTATGAGAAATTTCCCCAAGGGTTGGGTGGCCTGTGCAAGCTAGGTTTTCTGCACGGCATGACTGTGGTTTCTGCTAGCTCCGAAGATTGCCAGATTGCTTGCAGGGATTAAAAACAGGAAATCCAATGATCCACATAAATGATATTTTCCTAATGGTAATATTCCGCACATTTAAAAGACACAAGCCCTAGAATTGTGCAAGGAAATGAGACCCCTACTGGCCTTCTTTTCATGTCAATAACTCCACTATCTGAGGCCTATGTCATTTTTTACGCCCACTCAACCTGTGACATGTCAACTTAAGCAACTCGGGTGCTTAGAGCATTGCCATCAATGCTTGTCCCAAACTTCTAGGTCATAGTGTGCATGACAAGTCACTCACATGGGCTGCAAACCAGAGGGGATTTATCCCAAAGACTTGGAGAGAATTACAACTCTGTTCCAACAGCATATGTTCCTGTCTCAGAATTGTGTGCTGTCCTCTGCCCCTGGGGTAGATAGAAAAACCATGCATCCTGCATCCTGGCAGTGCACAACATAGAATGCAACTCAGCTCCACGTAGCCAGTTCTCTCATGAGCTCAAAAACCTGCAGAAAGTTTCTGCAGGTCAGTTTGTAAAATAATCAAGGAACAAGAAATTTAAAGTATTCTTTCTTTAAATTGCTAATCTACTTTTATGTAAATTTGCCCTATCAAATTATCAGACTGATCAATTACACAGGGATATAGAAATGATCATTGTACCATTGTTCTATTATAAGAAAAAAATGGGAAAAATAAAAACATCCAATTTCAGGGAATTATAAGTAAATGATTGTACATCAATAAAATGAATGACTGAGCAACTATTAAAAATTATGTTTTTCAGGAATATATAACATGCACTCGTTTTGTTGAAAACATATGAATATCAAATTATATTCTTGTGTGGGAAGTTTTCAAATTTTCATTCTTGACCTAACCAAAGTCTCCATGCATATGTGTGTGTGTGTGTGTGTGTCTAACTCAGTCTTGAGAAGATGACACACTACAATCAGTGATGCTTGTGTTTATGATCGAGAGGAAATGTTCTTTTTCACTGAGAACAAAGTATTAGATCACATAATGGCATGTTATTGCTTGCACTGGGGGTGCTGTGAGGGCATCCAGTGCCTGCTGGCTTGCATTAGGGGTTATGTCATGTTATTTCAGTGATATAAATCAGACCCAAATCCATCCTTCCCACCCTCTGTTTCTGTAAATAAAGTTTTATTGGAACACACATATGCTCATTTATTTACATAATATCTATAAGGTGCATTTACATAAAAATAACAGTTTAGTAGTAGTAATGGAGACATATATCTCTCAGAATTTAAAATAGTTATCATATAGGCCTTCACCAAAACAGAAAAATTTTGCTAATCCTTGCTGTGAGTGTAAACCACTGATTCTCAGCAAGGATGATTTAGAATTCATTTGGCATTGTCTAGAAGTAAATGAGATGTCAGTAGTAGGGACACTGATGGTGGTACTGACATGCAGCAGATAATTGGGGGGGGCACCACTCAATAATATTATCTCCTAATGCACAGGACAGGTCACTCCACAGAGAGCTGTCAGCCCCACCAAGTCAACAGTGCTGAGTCAGAGATAGTCTGATGCAAATTAATAGTCAAACCACCCTACCATTCAAGTCAGATTAGCAGGGTTGAACAACCATATATTCTAAGATCTCTTTAGAGATGAACTTGTTATCTTTGCAATGATGACTCAGCTTAGGTTTTGCACTTGTATGCCCATTTAAAAGTGATTTTATTGATGTCTTCTGTGGCTACTTAAACGTAGTTCTTGCTTTTGATCCATGCAAACCATGTTATTTAAGAATAAGCAATCGCCAGAAATAAAATGTTACTGCAATGCGTACATTTTCTTACATAAATGTTGACAGCAGAGAATAGAACTGCCTAAAGACTTGAAGCTCCCTGTTTTGGATCTCATCATACCCTGAAGGGAACTGAAATATGTATTTTGGGAAGAAAGTAAGACTGAAGTGATGGTATATCATCCCAAGTTCATTTGAGAAGTACTGCTTTGTTTGTTAGACTCAAAGACCTTGACTTAGGGTGAGAAGATGGGCTAACATGGCCCTAGAACTCTAAGCCAAAACTGGGAGAAAGTGATTATAAGTGCTGTTAGGGTCCAGCTAATTCTAAGACTTTCTTCTTTTGGATAATACCATGCATCTATCTCAGCTTCAGTCTCAACACAATACCTAATAATCTGGACAACTTACCAGATTCATATTTATGAAACGATAAATTAAACACCAGTTTATTCACTGACACCCATGATCCTGTCCTGGAAAAAGATCCAGAAACACAGTCACCAGAGGGCAGCCCCAGACCTTCAAGCGCTTCACTCTGAGCCCATATTAAACCCAAGCCATATGAGAATCAATTTCTCATTGATCACATGGGAGCTGTAGAAAGCAAATCCATCAAATGGAGTGAGGAGTCAATGACTTAGGACCTGTGTCAATTGTTTGGTTCACTGTATAAGTAGTAAACGCTCTACTGAGTCTCTTTTATTATTTTTCCACCTACTGCTCACAGTTCTGAACGAGTAGCTATTATTAGAGCTGCATGCAAAATGTGGATATTGAAACTCTGAGAGTTTAATTAGAGTGACTATTTCACACATCCAGGAAAGCTTGAGGTTGGTACACCACAGTTTCATCCCAGAAGGCAAGAAAGGCAAATAAGTTGGCTGTTTCAGAACAGTTTCAGAATAGCAGCCAATCGAGGTGACAGTCCACATGCTTCCACTGCAGGGGTCTTCAGGTGCTCCTCTAACACAGTGTTTTGACATCTCTACCTTTTCCCAGCATGCTTGTCTCCTGCTGCTCTCAGAGACAAAATGTCAACCAGATCCCCCATCCAGCGTGTCAGTTCTTAGGTTCTTAATGAAGATTCCAAGTTGGAATCATTTTGCACTACGTGTCTTACCCTCATCTCCAAGGCTTCGGAGGCCCATATTTTCAGGTTAGAAAAACAATCCTTAAAACCAACTTCTGCCAAATCACAAGTAATTGAGCAAATTATGTTTCCTAATCACCCATCTTTGTGCTTCGGCCGTCAAAAGCATTCTGACATGCTCTGGGGTGGGGGCCCCTGCTTTGCAGCCTCTTCTGCTGTCATTTTAATTGGCAGTAATCACTTCAGCAAAATTTAGCCATCAAAAAGGTCCAGCCAATAAGCATATCCTTTGACCCTGCTCTCTGGCTTCTTAGTCAAGTTCAGGCATTACTAATCCACTGAGTGGTTTATCTGGACAGCTTATTTTGCCTACATTTTTTCTTCTATTCAGAGCTAAAATAATGACCATCTGCACTCACTGCAATGCCCCATTCAGATCCATCACGTTGCCACGTGGGGCACAGGACGTGACAGCCCTCTGCAAGTGGTGCTCAGCAGAGTGACCACAGGGCTTAGGGACATTCTTGTCTTGCCCACCCCCACCCCAGCTCTTTCTTCTTCACACCTGGAGGTGAAAAACCAGACTCCTTTGCTGAGTCTTCAATTTCATCCCTTTGTTTCTTCCTCAAGGTGAGAGATCAGACAACTGACAAGAGTGAAGTCAAAGGCAGTGCTGTCAGGAAACAGAAACAAGAGGCCTCAATGGGGCAGGAGACCTAAGATTTTTTTGTGTGTGTGTAGGCACTGCCTGACCAAATTAATCCATCCAAAGCCACACTGTAAACAAAATGATCTCTTTCTTGGAGGACAAGAAAATGCTCTGGACACCTGAAAGATTCATGAGCTTCCATAATTCTCTGTCTTTTATCAGTCAGCCTACTCACACATCTCTGGAAGCCCTGGTCATCTCATGCTAAACCCAGAGTGGATGCAAGCCTCTGCCAAGTGGCCAGCATGGTTACTTTCTTGATCACTACCATTTTACCATTCACATTCTCTTTGAAAAGCACAATGTGGGGAAAACATGAGAGATTATTGTGTCCTCAGAGTAGTAACCTTTTACAACAACCCTCAGGAGTCAGTGATATTTCCCATCTGACAGGCTAAGAAAAAAATTCTCCCTATTGTAAGGGCCAGAGTGATCTCAAGGACCCGAAAGATAATGATAAGGTCAGGGTCTCTACCAATGCCCCAACGGCAGCACCATGAGTTTGATGACAGAACCAGAGAAGAAGCACTTTTGCTGGTCCTTACAGATGGGGAGACACTGGGTCAGGTGAAGAAAGTAAAAGGTGTGGAGAAAGATGCTTAGGGAAAGGGAAGAGCATGGACAGCAAGAGGGAGGTTCAAGGAGTACCTCAGAACAAAGGAGACTCAGTCAGAAAGATAAAGTCACTGGGGCTTTAGGTTTGCAAAAAGCCAGAAGGATGCTCAGCTTCAGCCCTCACCTGAACAAATCTTCCAACTGCCCGGGGATGGTTTCGCCCTTCTCTCCGTGAGTGTCTTCCTCCAAACAGCATTACGGAGGCCGCCAAGCCACTGCACGGGGTTTCCTTTTATTTACTCCTTGGAACAGCCTTAGAGGTAAATATCCTTATAATCATCCCTGCACTATGCATACACAGTCGAGTTAGAAAGCTGAAAATGCAGCTAGCTCGTGTGAATGCAACATTTGCAAGCAGCCGGCAGCCCTGCAGTGCCTCTTGGTCACGTCTCCTCTCCCCCAGTCTCTGGAAGTGCAGACCTGGGAGCCAGCCTGCGTTCTGTGGCATTAGCTTGCTCATCTCCTTTCATATTTTCTGATGCTCCCTCTGCCTTTCACTCCTGTCAAGACTCTTTCCTGAATAACCTGTTGTAAACAGCTTTATGCTGTACTGGTTTAGGACTGGTTTCCTACAAGCTGCATCTGTTACTCAGTCATTGCCTTTTCTCCTGTATTACACTGGCTTCCATAGATGGGCCTTGCGATGCAGACATTTATCCGGATGGCTTGGTTAAGATGAGCCTCATCTAAATTCTGATTGGAGACACCAAATAATTTTCAGGTATGAACAAAATTCCACGAATGACTCTTGAAGATAAGAAACTTACAGTCCAATCGAGGTCATAAGCCATCTTCATAACAAAGCACAGACATGTGTATACCCAAGACAGGCAGAAAGAGTCACACAGAGACACACACACAGTACGCAGGCACATACATGTAAATACAAACATAGATTGATCCATACAAACACATCTACTTACACATAAATAGACACATACACACAGTAGGAGATAGACACCAAGGTAAGTGATATGAAGGAACCAGAAAACGGCTGAATGTGGAATGCAGAGACATGCCAGACAAGCTGAGGAAGGAAGAGGAGCCCACAGGCCTTTACTACAAATCGGGCAAAGAGGACATAGTAGGAATGATGATAGAGTGATTAGAGTGACTAGAGAAAGAGCAGAATGAGGCTTCTGGCAAAAGGGAAGTAGGAGGAATAATGGAGATTAACAGGTCCTCGCTAGAGAGGAGGACACAGCTGGAGTCATGATATGAGATGAGGAAACACATACAGAGAAAAGATGAGATGTTTTCCTGGTATCTAAAGTGTGAGCAAGTCTAGAGCTTCCTGGTGAAGACGATGATCAACTAGCCAGGTATCTTTGTTGGAGCTGAAGATGAGAACACAGGATCCACAAATGAGCAAAGAAGGGACCTGTGGCCTAAGTCTTATGAGCCTTATACTCAGGCACCTTCTAGGAACTAGCTGTGGGCTTCTGTAATCAACCGGAAGGAATGGTTAATTGGAAGTATTTTCAAACAAACTGCTCTGCAGAATGCAAACCTGTTGGGAAAGCTGGCCAGTCACCCTACTAATGACATGGGAAGGTGCCACTCCCTGTCAGCTGGAGAGTGACCATTCCAGCTCTGCTCTTTGCTGTTCAGTATGCATCTGCTGAAGCCTTCCCAGACAGAGCACACTGTTTTGCTTTACGCTATACCGAGAACTTTCAGCAAATATCACAGAAGCTGTGACAATCTCAATGAGTGTGAGAGGGAGGTTTATGCTTTCCTTCTCTGCCAACTATTCTTTTTCTACAGAAGGCTTGGTTTTATAAAATTGTAAAGGGGGGGACATTAATAAAGTGATCGTATCTGTACTTACCATGTTCGAGGTGCTATGTTGAGCACTGGACATGAGTTATATGAGTCATTCCTCAAAGAGCTAAATGAAGCTGAAGCAACAGTTAGTTTTCACCACCACAATGCTGTATAATAAGCCACTCAATGGTTTAGAGAGCAATCATTTATTATCTGAGGTCCATAGGTTGGCTGGACTCCTCTGATGTTTTTGATGAGTGTGGTAGGGTCATGGTAAGCTTGGAGTTATCTAGAGTTTTCTCCCACTTAGTTTTTCACACTACCTTTCAGGCTCTAGCAATTGCAGCAAAGGAAGCCCAGAAGAATACTGCTCATAATGATGGCAGAAAGCAAGCAATAAACAGAAATTGTGATGAGTCTTAAAGCCTGGGCTTCAAACCAATACCTCCTCATTTCCACCCATAGGCTATTGGCCAAAGCAACACACCCAAGTTTCTTCTATCCACAGATGCACAAAGGAAGAATATAAAGAAACTGGGTGTGTGTGGCGGGGGGAGAATTTGGGCCAGTTCTACAAACTACAGTAACTGGGTAGCTTTGTCTTTCCCATTTCAGATGCAGAATTCTATATATAAAGAAGTTACATTATTACATTATTTTTTCATTTACTCGGCTCTTTTCTTTATTAAAAATTTACAATGTTCCAGGTAGTGTTTCCAAATGTGCTGGACCAGAAATTCATGACACTTCTCTTGTATTAAAGGATCTCTCCGTATATGCTGGGTAAAAAGTGGGCAGCGGGTAATCACAGCCACATCAAGCAAAGCCTACAAGGTGTGGAGGAGCATGGGCGGGGAACAACTCCCTCCTCCTGGAGGAGGTGGGAAGACCCCATGAAGGAAGGTCATAATGACAGCACTGTGTGTTTGAGGACAAGTCAGTATTTTTATCAATGACAGAAGATAAATAACTTGTAAGCAGGGGCAGCATGGCCCATCATATGTCTGGAGAAATGAGAATCCATGAACATGTATGAAACAGAGGACAGATGACAATCCTGCTACACCATAGACATGAAAGTGGAGGGAAAGCATTGGAGAGGAAAGGTAAGTAGCAAAACCATAATGACCTGGAATCTGATGGAAGACACTGAGCAGCACACAAACATGCACAGATGCGTACACACACACACACACACACACACACACACAGGCCAACTCTCTTAGCAAAGATATTTTTAGAAGGAGAAAAAAAACATGGAAGCAATTTCAGCCACTTTCTCTAATTGCTCACCTGATGGCCCCGTGGGGTAGGATTTCAGCCAGGGTGTCACACATACTCAAATTCACCCTGTGACCCATGGCCTTTGCATTTCTTTTTATTTCTCAGGTATGCTTTGCACTCTCCCATGGAAGCCTCCTCGATCCTCATCTCTGAATTCATCTTGGCACCTCTGCAGATGACCACCCTCAAGTGGCTGTGTCATGGGGCCTGGGCTTGTCCTGCAGGGTCACAGGTCTCAGATTTCAGGACCTACAACCCTGGACAGGACTGAAATAAACAAGCCCTAATCTTGCATTTTCTGAATGTGTATTATGTCCCAGCTCTGGTATTAGCCATTTTATATGCATCCCAAATTTTTCCTACAGTTTTAGAAAAGTGTCATTGACAAAAGCCCCTAAAAGCAACAAAAAGTTTCAAGTATCTATTTTTTTCAAACTCCAGCTCCTAGTATTAAGTGCCCAATTGTGTCTGAGTCTCAGGCCTGAAAGCTTTCACTGGAGCAGACTCATTCCCAGAGGAACACTTGTCTTGAGCCTGAGTGTTTTGTTAAGCAGGCAGGAGAGTTTAATAGAAAGAGGGAAGCAGACAACTGGGCTTTGAAATCCAACTGCATCACATAAGTTGTGCAAGGCATTGGGCACATCCCCCAACTTCCCTGGGTTTCAGTTTTCTGAACCCTGAAGTAGTGATAACTAGGGCTACCTTTCAAGGTTATTGTGAGGGAAAAAACAAAGTGACATGTAAATGATGTTATCTAATTCTAGCCGGATAGCTTAATTTGCAGAGGTACACTGGTTCACGCATGCAGTCTTCCTAGGAAAAAGTTGGAGAGGAGAGAGAGCAGAAAAAAAGAATGGACCTATCGAGAACACCTCGCCAGAGAAAATCTAGACCCATGATGGCATTGGGTTCTGCTCTGAGATAAGATTTGTACCCTGCCCGAGCCAGTAAATATTCATTGGATGGCAAGGGAGAAGGGGACTTGATTTAGTATACAGACTCTTCTGAACAAGGTAGCTTCAATCACTGATGGGAAATGTCCTTGAGAAGGTTTTAAATATGAATCAATATCCATAGTATCTACTGCACCTGGAGAATGGGTACACTAGCCAAACTAGCTAGTGAGATTGTCAAGTGTCTAGCAGTGTACCAAAGACTTCTGTTACCATCTCCCACCTTGCACCAATGTGGGATTTCCACATTGCTTCACTTCTTCTTGCTGCAGTGACTTAGTCAATTTCATTGGTCTCTGCTACAGTTTAGATTTTAAATGCGCCCAGAAGACTGGGTGGTAAAGGCTTGTCCCAGAGCAGTGCTGTGGAGAGGGGCAGAGCTTTGGGGAGGTAGGGACTAGGGGACGGTCTTCTGGACACTGGGGCTGAGCCCCAAGAGGATAGTATGAAACTGTCCATTATGGTTTGTGTCTAGGTGGCCCCCCAAGCCTCATGCAGTCATCGAGGTAGCTGAATCTAGCATTTGTGATTGGTTCATTGTCTATCACTGAGATTGGCAGTGTGAGTGCTACACCCATGCAGAGGCAGAGCCAACATACAATATAAGGGAGGAAGAAGGCGCATGTTTTCCTCTTTCATCCTGTTTACTCTTGCTGTTTGTGGCCCTGTGCCATGCCACCCTGCCTTGAGCCAGCTGAGTATGTTCTAAAACCCCCAAAATTGAAAAATAAATAAACCTTTCTTTCCCTAATTTTGGGCATCAGGTATTTTGTCTCAGTAATGAGAAAAACATAACCAAGACAACATCTTCTCCTTCTGTTTCTTTTCTGGCTATAAGGGAAGGTGGTTTTTCTCTGCCATGCGCTGCCCACTGCGATGCACTCCCTTGCCACAGACCCCAAACCAATAGTGCCAGCTGACTGTGGACTGAAGATTAGAAAACTAGGACCCTAAATAAATTTGTCATGAGTGGATTATCTCAGATATCTTTTATGGCAGCAGACACCTGACTGACCAAGTTACCAGGTGTGGTACCCACACAGTGAAACCCAGAGGAAAGGAGAATGTAGCATAGCGCAGTGCTGTGATATTAGGGTCGTGAGGCTCAGTGTGTATTGACTACAATACCTGGACTCAAGGCTTGATTCCCCTCCTTATGAGAATGATCAGCTTGTCTGAAACTGAAACTAGCTTCCTCCTCTATGAAATGAGGACAGTGGTGGGTTCATACGTGTCCCCCAAATACATGCCCTTTTGAAATTTCAAGATGTGACGTTGTTTGGAATAAAAACATTTTAGATACAATTAAAATATATATCTTCATATAATGTTTATATAGTAGAACCTTTGTGCACAAACTTAATTCTACGATTCTGACTGCAAACCGAGTCAGACGAGAACCAAATCAAACTCAGTGGTTAGGTTTACTGTTGGTCTTATGGGGAAATTTGATTCAGTTCCTTTTCAGTGCAGTTTGTGTCCAGAATCATGGAAAGAATTGAGGTCATGGACCAAGGCACTACTGTTATTAGGATGGCTCTAAATCCTGCAGCTACTGGTGTCACTTTGAGACCATAAGACTAATTGAAACGAATCACAGGATATCACAGGATACTTTGCATAAAGTCCCAGACTGATATTTCATTCATTAAATATCACAGAATATCACAGGGATTCTTTTACATGAGAAACCTAAAATATAAATAAAGAGCAAAATAAATGATAATAGGTAATAAGGAGACAGGTCTTTTACAAAGGAGAAGAGGTCAGAAAAAAAGAATGTGTTAAAAACTAGTGCCAACTCTGCATGAAGAATGCAATCACTTTGAACTACAAACATGTACTATATAAAATAAAATTAAAAACTGTAAAAAAAAAGACACAGAAAATGAGACGATTAAGAGGTAGCCAAGGGGAAAGATCATGTGAAAACTGGTAAGGATTAGAGAGAAGCCCCAAACTAAAAAACACCAAGGACTTTCTAGAAGTCACCAGAAGCTAGGAGAAAGGCACAGGACATGTGATCACTCCAGACGCCATTAACACTACTAAACACCTCAATTTTGTACTTCTGACCTCCATCACAGTGAAAGCATAAATTTCTGTTGTTTTAAGTCATTCAGTTTGTAGTCATTCATTAAAAAAACCCTAGGAAACCCAATGCAAAAGCTATTAAAATGATGTGGATTCAATTACTTGATGCCTGAAAAATGCGAAGAGCAAAAGTCAAAACACAGTAGGAAATCTGAAGTGCTTGCTTGAGTCATAACAACTAGAATTATTTAAATTTAGTCACACACAGAGGCTGTGGAATATTATGCATCACTGACCATTGAAGTCTGTTACTGAAGTAGAAGAATGAAGTATCAGTCTGGGACTTTATGCAAAGTTAAGATAAAAATGACCCATGGATGTTTGAGCCCTGCAGGGATCGCCCATTCTTGCTAAATTACACAGCACACTAAGCATAGTAGTTTGCTCTTAACTGCTGCTTACTGATGCAGAATATAGAACCAGAATCCAGAATATTCCCTATTTGTCTAAACTCAACTGTTTGGTCACAGATGCAAGGTACTTGAGGGTCTGGGTGGTCTCTGTGGAGAATTCTTGCAATAGAGTAGGTTTAAATATCTTGTCTTGTCCTGTCCAAATACTAAATCTGCTTGTAGCACATGAGTAATGCCACATGGCAAAAAGCCAACGTATCCAGGGTTTCATAATCTACACTTTGCATACTGGATTCTTGAAGAGATGAGAGCAAAAATAGGAAAGATTTGTGAAAAAGTTCACTGAAAGAAAAGGTTTCTCTAGGACACTATTCCTGCTCTTTTTTGTCTGCCAAATAGCAGTGGCCTTGCCCTCTTTCCAAAGTGCTAGAGATTATTTAGGTAAACTCAGTTATTGGCAGTAATGAAGGTCTCAATTCAAAACCCTCTTTTGGGTAAAGTGATTCAGAGTGAGAAGTGTTATGTTTGATTTCTTCTCACTATGAAATCCAGATTTTGCACGGCTATAACATTCCCTTTTCAGGAAAGCTCCTAGGGCCAATGTTTAAGTCTAGTTGAACCATGCCTAATGCTATATCCTTTCACTTTAACGGCCCCCTCTCGCTTTTTCTTTTACCCACCTTCTTCCCTTACACTTTGCCATTTAAGATAAATGGGAGGATCATTCTTACTCTAGGATTTAGAGTCTCTTAATTCTGTTTTGAATGTGTCCAGAGGCACTACAGTGTTTTTATTTTATTTTAATTTGTGTTTACGAAAGCTGTATCATGCACTCCATCAGCCAGTGGGCTTCTCTGGGCTCTTTCCAAAAAATTAAAAACATAAATTAAATATAAATTTCCAAAGCCACAGAACAAGCAAGGCCTTTTTAGCGTCCACAGAGAGGAGTTCTATTACCACTACTTGGTTTGGAGGAGAGGGAAGTTACCTGTAATTCTTGTTCTCTTGAAGGTGTATGTTTTATAATAGATCCCCACTCACCACCCTGCCTTCCCCAGGGAGTTCTTAGCTGCTTGATTTTCTTGGCTCCAGAAGAACTGGCTGTCAGAGGTTAGCACATTCTTACAACCCCTGGGGTAGATACATTACAATTTGAGCAAGAGTTTATACTCTTTAACTGTGTTTCTGAATTTTAATTTTGCTTCATGCTATATGTTAATAGAAGTCCTCTTTGCTGAGAATAAGTCTTCACTAAGGGAGAAATGCTTCCCTAAAGACATCATGTCTTTATTCACAGAAATTCCTCCCTCTTTAAAATAATTATGATAAGACACACAGGAAACTTGAACAGTCTTTAGGACTGAGATTCCCCCAAATTTCTACTAACTTGAATCTGAACACTGTAGACTAATATGCATATGGATATATTTCAATCTGTCTCCCTAACCAAGACTAACAACTTTTTTGAGCAGGAGCGTCAATTCTTTTAGACACACTAGGCATCTTGTACTGATGGATAGTGGCTGCCTGTCCAGAAGTGGAGGCCAGGTGCAGACTCAGCAGGAAGGAGTGCTGGCACATAATGGGTTCTCCAGGAATATTTGTTGAACTGAATTACACTGCCTTTGCACCCAAGACCCTCTTTCAGACTCTGAAATGGCTTTCTGTGACTTAGAAGGAACCTTAGGGGCAATGTCATCACATATCAATGGAAAGAAAAGGTAGTGACAAATCCTATGGAAACAGTGGATTCAGTTGCCCTGTACTCTGTTTAATTACTTTGCCATGGACTCAGTGCCTATTCCATGAGACTTTCATGATCATTGGCTCTTTGCTCTTGTTGCCTTATTCCTTCCCTAAATAACCAAATATTCTCCACCAGTTGCTGGCTGGTGTCCTGCTGGGCTACATGTATTATTATCCCAGTTTGGCTCTGCCTCACAAGATTATCCACTGACATCCAAGAGCCTTTTGCTTATATGATCCATACATTGGGTTATACCCCTATACTCACCACCCTACCGCTGAGCTTAATTCAGCCTGTGGACTCCATATTTGACACCAGTTACAGAGTTAGTTTGCAGCAGTTCCCAATTTCTGAGCCTACTCAATACCACTTTATTCAACAACCTCTTCTCAATTTCATTGTCCTTCTCCATCATGAATTTCGACTCCTTATTTCATGTATCCAGTATCCTCCTGATGACAATATTTCCATGACTTTTGATGTATCAGTGAGATGAATATCTAGGGTTTAATCATTCTAGTTGAAGTCTTACCACTTTTATTTAGTATTGTGAGATTCAAGGAAAGTTATTAATCAGCTGGGTGATTTTTTTAAATTAAAACAAATGTATACAACAGTAGTGTCAACTTGCAATCATTGCTTGGAGAATTAAATATAATTACGCATGAGTGTATTATGTCATATTTAAGAATTTTTCAATAAATCTCATCAGATGAGTTCCAATACATTAGAATTAAAGAAATAAATGTACTCTCAAAAGCCACATAAATAACATAGTATCAGACTTTAAGTTCATAATAAAAATGTCAGATATCCTTTCAGGTCATATTCATATTTTGTTAACAAAAGACAATCAAAATTTCCAGCAGAAAAATCAATGCAGATTATGTAGAAATTGTGACCATTAGTTGTGAAATGTCAGTTTGCCTGGGCTAAGAAATACCTAACACATTAGTTCTAGATGTGTCTGCAGGGCATTTCCAGAGATGATTGGCGTATGAGGCAGCAAACTGAGAGAGAGACCCCCGTTGATTGTGGGCAGCACTGTCCAATAGGTTTAGAGCCTGGAAAGAGTGAAGGAAAGAAGGGTGACATTGACACATTCTGTTTAATAAATGCCTTGAGTTACATCACTGCCACTGTCTGTGGCCATCAACCACAGTTTCTTCAGTCTCTCAACTCAGACACACGTGTGGCTTCCAAGAGCTTCCAGGGCTTCAGTCTCAGTCGGGTGTTGCATCCTTATCCTTGCTCCTTCTTGTTCTGTGGCTTCCAGCTTCTTGCACTGAGCAGCCACTTCATCCTCTGATGGAGTCATGTGCAGAATGCCACATTGAACTCTCCTGCCTTTGAGTCTATTAGCCAACAAATTCTAATCCATAGTGATCCTTAATATACTCCATTGATTCTGTTCCTCTGGAGAAGGAAGTCATTAAAGGGAGATTTGGTGAGCGTTACATGTTTCTAACATACGTCACCCTATTCTTGCCATTGTCTCACTTGGTCCTCACCATGGTGTTCCCATTTCACTGGTGAAGACATTGTAATACTAATCAGCTTGCCTTCAGTCAGACTGCTTATGAATTACAGACCTCGGTCTCTTTCTCAGATCTGCCCATCCTTGTATAATGTCCAAAGGGAGTGTGTCAAAGAGGACCCTCACCCAGTGGGCTGGCAAAAGCTCGAAAAGACAGTTGATTGCTGTCCTCTGGAGACCGGCTCTAGTGCTGACTGTGTGGGACTCTATGGATTCTCCTGCCACAGCACATTCCTAGCCACTCTGAGCTCCCAGCCCAAGCCCTCTTCTAAAGGGCCCTAAGAGCTGAGAGAGCCCTGGTGTCTCATGATCAGGCCACAGGCCTTGGCCTCTGTAAACACACACCTGAACAAGCATCCAGAGGGGCCAAACACCTCTCGCGCGCTGGCGGGCAGTGTGTGATGGGAGGAGAGCAACAAAGGCATCCGCCGAGAATGTCAGGCTTCAGCCGCGCTGTTGGAACAACAGTGCCTTCTTCGTAGACAATGACAGTCCAAACGTGGGGTTTTTCAGCAACTCCGCAGAAATGTGTTTGAGGAAATACGGCTTCTGAGAGGGGCGTGTCTGGATGCAAGAGGCTCCTCGTGAGGGAGGTATTACTGGCCGGTTCTGCTCCTCAGCTGGCCACCCTGAGTTGCTGTGTTTCTGTGTTCCACATCAGCAGTGTGATATTTGCCTTTCTGAAGCTCATGTTATCAACTCAGAGACCAAAAGATAGACACCCATTGACTTCCATGTAATAAAAACCCACTCACAGTAGCACACATCATGGGAGAGAGCCTGGGATTGCTGATATGGAGAGGTAGAAATAACTCATGGAAAAGAGGGACCGAATATTGCCTTGATTTCGTATCTCTGAAATTCATGAAAGGAACATTTCTGGAATTGAGAATCCTATTCTCTCCATCTGTCCCATTTTCCTCTTTTGTTTGTTGTTGTTGGTGGTGGTAGTGGGTGTTTTTTGTTTTTGTTTTAATCTCTGCTTCCTAGTCCATGGATTCTATATGACTATGAAACATGTAACACTACACATGCTACCAGTTAAGGCACTCAAGAGATTGGCTAGAGCTATGGGGACCAAATAGTTTTACATAAAAATTGAATAGATTAACTCAGTGCTACTGCCTCTGAATCTAGTGTCTTGCTGTGCTGGAGAAGGGCTCAAAAACTGCAGACACTGCTTCAGGAATCATCCCTAAGAATGACAGTTGGACAACTGTCAAGGCATATTAAATATCCTGCATAAGTCTATATAGAACATCATGTAACTTCAGAATAGAAACACGCTTCTGAGCACATGAGGTCTTAATACTGCCTCAAATTACATGGTCCCAGCAAATTGAGAGTCTTACCCAGGATTAGAAATTAAGCATTGGAGAGGAGGAGGACATAAGATTATAGCTTCTGCAGCCAAAGCCATTAGTGTCCAAAGTGTATGCCCATTATCACAGGATCTCTCCCAAAGAATCATTACCCAGATGAATTTCTCACTACTCAGATTCTGGCATTCAAGTGAACACACAGTCAATCCACATCTTTGTTTGGATTCACACTCGTGTGATCACAGAGATCCATGAAGTCAAGGTGCCTATCTGCTCACCTGCAAAGAAGTGTTACACCATAATTCACACCACAGCTCCTAAAGAGTTTACATGATTATTGTCTTCATATAAGAAAGTTTCTGTAAGAGAAATATTTCCAAGTACATGGAATCAGAGTAGAAATTTTTGCTAGATAGCTGGAAAGTTTCAGATTTTATGGTGCTACCTTGATATGACATCCACATAATCAGGATAGACCTGCTACTAGCTCTTGACAGGTTTAGTTTTGTTTTATTTTGTTTTTCGGTGCTTCAGGTCTGCTCAATTCAATGTGTCTCTTGGAAGGCCATCTCTAATGCTTGTCTCTGTGACTTTCCTGTCCTTTACTTCTGATTACCGAGCTCCCTTCTTATTGGCACATCCTTTGCTTGCATAAGTCAACCTCTTTCTTGCTTGGTTCTTTCTGGAAATTAATCTGACTTTTCATGTCTCACTTCTGCTCCAGTCCATTTTACAGCTTAACTCTTCAAAGGGAGGCTCAGATTTTGGGGTGTGTTTCATTCTTGTCCCCTGAGCTTGCCACCCATACCCAGATCTGCATATTTAAAATGCGACTGAACATTAAAGCCATTACAGAAGCTTTCCAAATGGGCAAATATTTGCCTCAATTATTCTATTTACAATTCCAAAAATATTTCTTCTGTTGAAGTCTGTGTACAAGAAGTGGCTCCAAAACCATTTTTAAGGGAGTTTAGACATCAATGAAAGGCTATGCTGGCAGGGCAAGTGAAGTGCTTGATTAATAAAGAGTCTCAGTGTTTTCAAACACATATTCCAAGCAGCCTCATTTGAAGAAAACCACAAACGGAGAATGCTTTGCTGCTCACAGTCACAAGGGGGTTGTGTATTTCATTCCCGCTTACACAGTCCGCTTACTTTGGAGCCGGGGTAGGAAAGAAACATGGCCAGCAGAAATAAGGCTACATTCAGTGACCCTACCCTTCCACCCCTTTGGCCTGATGGGAGAACATTTTTACCCATTTTTGCCACTAACTTCTTACTTTTTAACCTTTTAATTCTTTGTAATTCTCTAAAAGACAATCCTGAGGACAAAAAGGAGGATACTTCAGGGTCTCATGGTGCTAGCAATCAGAGACTTGAGAGTCCCAGATTTAGAATTTCCAGGCAGCAGTGTTGGCATGTTATGCAGAAACGTAATTGAGCATGTTCATGTTAATTACTTTGAAGTGCTTTCCTCTTTTCCAGTGCTTTACAAAAATACAGCAACTTAAATTGAGTCATTATTTTATATGTCTAAGATTCTACTCAGCTACTTAAGGGAACCACAGAAGTGTAGTCTGATGAATTCATTTCCCTATAAAGGGAAAGGCAGATTATTTTTTAAAAAATGTAAATCAGAGAATACATGGGTACGGTAAGGACTAGAGCTAGGATTTACAATGATGATAATAAACAAACAGATGATAACGCTGTCATCTTCAAATCCCCATTTCATTCCAGTAACATATATATTGGATAACATCATCATGATAAATAGTCATCTTCAGTTTCATTTATTAATGCATTTCATTTAATCCTTTCAACAATTCTACAAAATATAAACTCTTCAAACCAGTGAGGCACATAGAGGTTAAGAACTGTATTTGAAGTCACTCAGTTAATTAAGGAGATGTCTTTGAACCCAAATCTGTTATATCCTTCACCAGTGCCCCTGTGTATGCCACATTTATCAGCAGCAAAATATAATTTGGCAAGTATTTTTGAGGAAAAAAGATAAATGATTCACAAACCTGAACAATCAACTTATTTTTGCCATAAATTTTAATCTACTCCTACTATAATATTTGCAAGACTACTGTAATTACAACTGTTGAATAGGAAACGTGAGCAGATGTGTGTGTATCTGTGTGTGTGTGTGTGTGTGTGTGTGTGTGTCTGTTAAGTTTAACTTTTTCTTGTATGTTCTCAGCTTCTAGGGGACGCAGAAATTAAAATGAAATGAACCTTATTCATTACATAACTCTACTATACAGGTTGAACTTGTGTGGACAATAGGCCGTTTATTATAAACCCAGACATGGACTCACAAGCAAGAGACAGGAAAAGAACCGAGGTCATGGAGCTCGTTTCTATGACACTGCCTCAGTTCATCGTCTTACTTGTTAGGGAAATGACAGTGAAATCACCTGTGGCATTACCGTCCTTCTCTGCCCTTCTGGTTGATAAACTATTACCGTGCTGCATTTATTCACATGTATCACTGATTTATCGCTGCATAATAAGAACTTAAATTTAGTGTTTTAAGCTTACAATTTTAAAAGTGTTTTAAAATAAGTTCTTTTAATCTCTCACCATACTGAGTCAGGAATTTGAGCAGGGCTACATGGAGACTCAGGCCTGTTCCACAGTGAATACAGGTTTCAGCTGGGATGGTTCGAGTGGCCTGGGGCTGTCGAGGAAGGCTGGCTTTCTCCCTTTTCCAAGCTGGGTCAACTCTGATGACTAGAGATGTAAGATCCAAGACAGCTGCTGGTTTGTGTGTAGTTCTGGTGTTAGATATTGGCAGGAGTGCCTCTGACCCTTTCCTGGTCTGTCTTTCTCTCTCTGGCTTCCCCTTGCAAAGGGACGGTGAGGCTTTTTCACAGAGCACATGGATTGCCTCCAAGCAAAACTGAAGAACTTAAGCCACTTTAAGATTTAAAAGTTCCAGAACTTCATTTCCAGCAAATTTTATGGATTAGGGCAAATCATAACTTTAGGAGGATTCAGGCAAGGGACTAGAATTTATCATTTTGTGGGAAAAGTATGGTGCTTTTATAGGCATGAGGAGATGTGCTAATGGTCATCCTTTTAGAGAGTCTTCTATTTAAATACCTTCAAATGTTCTTTATTGTTTAAAAAATAACACCTGACACCTCATGAGCTATTTGAGAAATTTTGTGATATAAGCTTCACTTCCCAGTCATGATTTATTCATGGATCATTTATTCCAATCAAAGCCCAAGATAATTAAATCACAGAGTTACTGTGTGTCAGCGTGGTAGTGCTTTGTTCTTTCCATTCTCTCCTCATATATAGATTATGATACATCCATGTAGTACTTGTGGGCAGGGACTTGGTCTTCCAATTGGTATGGGAGGCTCAATTCTCTAGCTTTTTGTCCTTGGAATTATTCCTTTCTAGCTTCAGTATTGGTGATGTGACCAAGGCCTGACCGCTCAGAGAATAGACACCCCCTGGGCGAAACTTTGGTTCAAGGAAGGTAGCATGTTGAAAACAGGACCCCAGCTTCACTTGAGACTTGTGTGCAAGAGTTTGCAAGTAACAGGGCTGTTTCCATGAAGGTTACACAGTCATGAAGAACCAGGAAAGCATGCAGATTGCTTGGAGCATGCAGAGTATTCTTTAAAACCAAGCAAGAATGGCCTGACTGAGAATGAAGCCAACACAACACAATGGGAAACAGAGACAAGAGATGAAGAGGAAACACAGAAAACTTTGCCCAGATGGCCTTGATGCTTGAATAGTTTTGGGTCACATTAACCAGTTTTCTTTTCCTCATTGGTAGACATTTGCTTTCTAACACCTGAAGAAACACGAACAATGCACCAGGTGTACATGTCTATTGGTTTCAATTGCAGATGGATGGAATGCTGAACAAGTCCTATAATATTTTCCTAACAGCCAGTACCTTGTTTCTCAAGAACTTGTTACCTCCCATTGCATCTAGACTCAGTTTCTTTCCTGGCTTCTGATATCCTCGGTTACATTTAAGGCTGATAGTCAATTTCCAATTTCTTGGCTCTATTCCCAATGTTTCTCCTTCACTATTGTTTTTGCTTCATTTGCAAGTTTTTGATTCCAAGCCAACTTTTAGATTTAGTGCATCAGCCCCAAATACTAGAACAGCATAACCCAGGCTCTCTCTTTAAACATTTCATCCCTGATTGTTATGGTTTATATCTGGATGTCCCTTCAAAGCCTCATGCAGTCATGGGGCATGGATCTTTCAAAGGCAGCTGAATCTATTGTTTGTGATTGGTTCATTGTCTAGCGCTGGGTTTGGTATATGAGCACTGCACCCACCTGGGGGTGGGAAGCTGGCATATAATATGAGGGAGGGAAAAAGGCATGCTTTCCCCTTTCTGCCCTTCTGCTCTTGTGGCTTGTGGCCAGCATGAGCAGTTGCCCATTAGCCACGCCACCCTGCCTTGGAGCCAGCTGTGTATGCACTGAAGCCTCCAAAAACTGAAAGCTAAATAAACCTTTCCTTCCTTCATTGGGGCATCAGATATTTTGTCTCAGCAATGAGAGAAAAATAAACAAGACCCTGATCTTCCCACATGCATCAGATCTTCACAAATTTGTCATAGTCCTCAAGTCTATATATTATCAAATGTCTTCTAAAGTGTTCCTCCTTTTTTAGGTTTGATTACATTAACAGTTTTTTACAGCATGAAAAAATCCATGCTGTTTCTGAGAAAATTACTAATGATCAAAACTTGCACAAGAAACTTGACCCTAATATGATCAGAAACTATGGAATTAAAAAAATAGATAAAAAATTACTTCCCAAAAGATTGTAATTTCATGTAACTTTACAATCTCATGTTTTTAAACTAAAGTTATATATTATATCTATATCATTGGTTCAGAGAAAATAAGAAAACTATTAAATTTATTAAATTATACTTGAACAAGCATAAAGTGACAACCTAACACAATTGGCCTATAATTAAGAATTTAAAACAAAAACAGCAGATGCCATCACTTAAGAACATGACACCAACATACTCCATAAAACCTAGAAAACTCTGTCCTCATAATGACACAACTTTTTCAGGTATATATTTAATAATATTTCCAGAAAACAGCTTTTAATAAATGAGGTATAGACGGATGCTTCCTTAATATAAATTAACAAAACCACTATGGACATTTTTCTTAAAATCAGATAGAAGACAAATCACAATTCTGACATAACCATGAACATTTGCTCTGAGTAATCAGCAGAATAATAGCATCAGTGATTTCCACATGATTACCCAGAAAGCAAATAAAAGTGTTACTATTCCACAGAATGCACTTTGACTCCAGGTATTCACACTTCTGCATTTTTTAGCCTTCAGACATGGAAACTCTGAGTTTTCACTTAGTTGCCATCTTTTCCTCCTTTTGTAGTAACAACCTGAGGTCCTTGGAGAATCTACCTTTTGCCTCTTGCATGCAACCTTGGGAGACAATTTTTTTTAATTTTTTATTTAAAAAGAAGAAAAAAGGAAAAAAAAACAAAACAGAAACAGGGTAGCAACAATACAATATTCTGAAGTGGAAAGAAAAAAAAAAACAACAACCACAACAAAAAACAAAAACAAAAATACTAAGAAATCGCCACTTGATAAGTTACATACTGTCATCATTGGAAATAGTTGGTCAAGGTACAAAGTTAAAACATACAAAGTACACATTCATACAATGAGCCTGTTAAAAATTCGGCTCAACATTCTAACAAAAACAGTAATATGAACATCTATCTTACACACTTAAACACACATGCAGTTACATCCTTTAGAGCACTTTCTTTTCCTTCCTTTTTTACAGTAGCAATTACACACTTTGGGTTTTATTACTCCTACAGTTCTTATTATTTTTTACACTAGAGAAACAATGTGACATCTGTAAGTATGATTCTTATTTATTTCACTAATGAGGATAGTCTCAAGTTGTTTCCATTTCCCTAAGAAGGCCTCAAGATCATCCTTTTTTATAGCTGAGTTATATTCCATTGTATAAAAATACCACATCTTTTTCATCCACTCTGCAGTTGATGGGCATCTTGGTTGTTTCCAAGATTTAGCTATTACAAATTGTGCTGCTATGAACATGGGTGCACATATATCACTGTGATATGAACTTTTCAGTTTCTCTGGGAAAATACCCAGGAGGGGAATAGCTGGGTTGAATGGAGCCTCCACTCCTAGTCTTCCAAGAATTCTACATACTGATTCCATAGTGGTTACAACCTTGGGAGACTATTAATTAAACTGTCCTCCCTCTAACCAGGTAGCATGCATGCAACCAATCCATGGGATTCCTCTCCTCTTTTCTCAGCTTGCTCTCCCCAACCCTGTCACTGCTTTCTCTTTCTTTCCCTTCCATCAATCTATAGGATTACCAAGTGACCAATCAATCTAGTTTCCCCCAAGAGGAAATATCTAAGTAGGCTATGACTTAATTGTTACAATTTTCTCATGCCTGTACTACCTAAGTCCTCATTTTCAATATGTCTTTCTAATTTGTGAATTACTTCTAAATTATTTTTTAAAGCTTTTCAAAAACACATTTTTCTAAATTGAGCCAATGTCAGCCTGTATCACTTGTACAGAACACTAGCTGGTACATATGTTTACAATTAGCTGAGCTAGAACCCCATACTCGTGTTGCTATTCTTACCCCCTCATAAATTGGCATACTCTGTGGGTTTCCCTTAACACACTGTTCTTGGTCTTCATTCCCTCTCCCTTTGCTCTGCTCTGGCTCTTGTTAAGTCATCATTCCCTATGTCTGAATGATGTTTTTATAATTTCTTTCTCTTTCCTTTTTTTTCTGCCTGTAGTCTCCTCCTGTCTGACCCATTCCACCAGCATTTGTCAGACTATTTTTCTACCACAAATAGCTTTGACAATGTGAACTCTGTCCCAAATTCACTTTAAAAAGGAAAGAATTCTGAAATCCAAATGACGATCTGATAATCTTGAATCTAGACTTCTCATCTGTAAACCTCACCTCTGTTCTTATTGACATAGTACTCCACACATATGAAATAATTTGTTATCCTCTTCAACTTGCCAAGTATTTTTATCCTTCCAACAACCTAAAGTGAATTTTGTTTTCCCTGTATCTTGAAATCTTCAAATGATTAAATTTTGCTTATATTGAGACATTAATCATACTACTTTCTCCTAAAACCTGTTCATAGATCTAAAAATCTCATCTGCTTCTCCTACATTCTCTAGAATTCATCTCTCCCTGTCTAGGCACAGCTAGCTCTTTCTATTTTTATTTAAATATGAACATGTTTAATATTCCCTTAGATATGTATATGCATATGCCAATCCATCTGTCCTGGTTTTTAGGACAACCTACTAGGAAAAAAAGAGTGATGGGACAGGAATGGAATGCTACATTCAGAACAGCATATTTCCTAAACTCAACTCATCAAACAGTGGAAGATAGGTAGGGCGTAGCACTGAATATGTTTCTGAGAAGGCCTTGTGTGTATGAAGACGTCTTTGAGTCTCTAACTGCATTCGTGAATTGTGTGGTCATAGCCTGGTGACCAATGTGGGCAGCCAAGAGTACAACCATAGCCACACACACATACGATGGACTGCCAGGGATGAGTGACAGCAGCGCCATTATTGAAGGAAACTGAACAAAAAACGCCATTCTTAAGTCTGATACCTCTAAGGCTTCTTTGTTTTCTTCGTGGATGAATAATATCAGCTTCCAAAAGCCCAAGTTCCAGAGTTTATAGAACAAAGCAGACCAGGCGTAGCGAAATCTCAAGTTTTAGAACGAGACAAACTCCAGTTTAACTCCTCATCAACCATGTATTAGTTACATAATTTGCCAATCCTTCACTGTGCAATGAGTGTACAAGCACTTACTAAAATGTGTAATTTAAAGAATCAAATGAGACTGCATATGTACACTATCTGCCATAGTATTTAGTGATTTTATATCTTCATGCTAATGGTTATATTATTATAATACACATATTTATGTCAACTTTTCAAGAAACACTCAAAGAGACAAAATTTGAAAACATTTCTTGTAGGAATGAGTTAGGTTATACAGTGGGATGGTCCCAAAAATAACAGGCTATATTCTTTAAACATTACCTCGTATAGAAACAGCATCTTTGTCACTGCAATTAAATTAAGAATCTCAAGAGGGAATATTATGCTGGCCTCTCTTGCTGGATCTTAAACGCAATCAAAAGTGTCCTTAGAAAAGGGAGGCAAAGAAAGTATAAAATGATCGAGGACATGGCATTAAATTGATGTGGCCGCAAACAGTACCAGTATCCACCAGACGGGAAAGAGACAGGGACCCAAACTTTTCCTATTACCCTTGGAAGAGTGGGGCCATCTGGACACTTTTGGTCTGGAAATACTGATTACATTCTTCTAACCCCCACAATATAAGATAATTCATCCTTGTTATTTTAAGCCATGGAGTCTCTGGTAATTGTTTATAATGCCCACAGGAAACGAATGCAGATTTTGGTACCAGAAACTGGAATGCTGGTGAAAAAAATCTAATCTGATCTGACTTCAGGATTAGAATGGCTAACACTGAAAAGTTTGGGAGAAAGAAAAACCTAGGTTGCCTCAAATACATTGTTCATAGAAATATTAACAGGAAAGGCATCAGTGACGGTTCAAAAAAAACCAGAAAGGGCATATTAATGGAACCTAGAAGAAACCAACCCTCCTTATTTAGGGAAAACAGAAAAGTTAACTGAATTGAGTCTTACCATTGAGAGGAACACAAAACATAGAACTTGTAAGCCATATACGTAACATGACATGTAGTAGGTGATACATATCAATGTAAATATAAATAAAATGCTTATCTTTATTTTGTTATTCTTTGCTTTATAGAAGAACAAACAGATTCAGAGGGGTGAGATAAATTTCCCCAGGATATCCAGTTAGAAGGCAGATTATGGAATCAAATCATGACTAGAGCATTGTAAAGCTGGTTTTGTTAACTATTACGCCATCATCTTATATTGTTTTCTCTAAAACTCCCTTCAGAAGACTGTGTACCCCTCTGCTCATAGGCTCTAGCTGTCCAAACCAGTACAATTTGTCCACACTTCCGTTTCTCCATGGAAGTGTCCCTCACTCCCTCCAGTGTGTCCCACAGAGCTGGATCCCCTTGTGGTTCCCATCCTTCATTGCTTGCCATCAGACCCTATGCACTGCTTTTCTCCTGCTGCAGATGACACCACAATCCTGAACAAGGCTGGTTAAAGTCAGACACTTCTTACATTGTAGGAGCTCATGACTGGGGTTGTGGTGAAGAGGATACAGAACTGGAAAACTTTAGAGCTGCTCCTTAGCTCACTGGACCGCTAAGCCACTCAGAACCCTGGGTAAGTTCCTCATTCCCTCCACGCATCAGTTGACTCACTTCTGAACACAGAAACAACACATAGAGTCTGAATCAGTTCTTAGAGCACAAATTCTAAATTCATAAACAGGACACTGACAGGGAGAGATCTTGGTCATCTGCCTTGGGGAACAAATAATTAAGATATCATTTTGCTAAAGGACCAAATGAATTTCCGCAGAACCATGCCTGTCTTCCTGCCTGGGTTTCCTTTGGGACTATCAATTATTAGAGGATGTAGTCCAATGGACTCAGTTGAGAGGAAATTGACACAGATACACCCAGGACATGGAGAGTGAGACTTCTGTGAGGAGGTCTGGGGCTTGAGGAAGGGCCACTGAGGAAATCACCACTCTGTCAACACTTTCACAGAAGGACACTCTGAGAAGGATAGGGGTCAGTTTTCTAATTGATATACAAGGGCAGGATAGCATTAACAACCATGACCTGCAGTGAGTAATATCAAAGCTAAATACAGAGAAAATCTTAGACTGCTGGGAGTAGTTAGACAATAAAAGAAGCTGCTAAGAGAAAGCAAAATGACTCTTTAATTGGGAGCATCCAAGGCAGAGAGCGGAGATAACTGTCACAGGGGCAAAGATTATGGGGTATGGGAGGGGCTGGAGTCCAATGTGCCTCAGTGACCTAGCTGGAGGTTACAGGGTAGAAATGGGCAAAGAATCGGGCAGTAGACTTGCTGACACCATGACTTTGGTAGTTTCCATAAACTGACTTCAGATCTTGATTCTGCTACCCATGAGTTTCATTCCTTCTGAGATTAAGTTTTGGGGGTCTTAAATTGAGGAGCATGATGACCTTTCCATGAAGGATGACATACAGACCTAATAAAGCCACATTCATGAATGACACAGTACGGCACCAAACACAAGAAACTTGCAGGCACATAATGTTTACAATGCAAGCAAGAGCTGCTGGGACAGAAAGCAGAAGGAAGGCGCTGGGTCTCAGCTTTCTTTGCAGATTCTATCTCCTGGAGGAAGGCAGTGCCTGGATGCCGAATCATGGACATTGTTTCCCCTGTCAAGTGTTCAGGGCCAGGAGCCTTTTTAAGATTCCACAGGAACACAGTCAGGAAATGCAGAATGATTTTCTGAACCACTCCTGTGGTGAGTCCTGATGAGGAGCAGATTTAAGAAAGGAGTTTGGAGTTATCCACAAACATCCATCAAACCATAGCTTTTATTTTATTGTCTAACCCTGTGTGCTATGCATGCTCATAGCTGCAAGGGAGCACAACATTTCTGTATTTATTTTTCACAGTGAAAATAAGCAAGTAAGAAGAAAGAAGCACTTCATCAAGGAAAAATGAGACTTATGATTGCATGATTGAATTACAGATTTTTTTATGAGACATTGGTTCACATGGTAATTATAAAGGCTGAAAAATCTTACTGTTTGTCATCTGGAGTCATCTGGAATCCTGAGACTCTGGGAAAATGGTAGCATAGTTTAAAATTTGGAGAATTGGACAGCTAATGGTGAAGATCCAAGCCCATACCTGAGGGCTTGGGAACCAGGAGCATCCAGGGCAGAAGATCTGTTTCCCAACTCAATTAGTCAGGCTGAGTCAATTTAGCCTTTGTTCCTACAGTGGCTCCACTAAGGATCCCAACATATTGGATGATGCCTTTGCATTTTGGGAAGAACCATCCACTTTACAGAGCCCTCTAATGCTAACACATCTCTTCTGGAAAACTCATCAGACACTTCCAGAAGTGATAGTATTGTCCATGTGTCTGAGCACATCAGTCCAAAGTTACAGATAAAATAAATCTTCTTCCTTATCAGAAGAAATGTTTAATGTCAAGTTTGTATACGGATCCAGATAGCTTTTGTACTTTGTTTTGAAAATTGTGATGTTAGTGTTCAGTTAATACTCCCACATACACCAAGGGACCACAATAATAATCATGATGGCCTTCTTATATTATGCTGGTATTAGCAATATGAAAGAAAAGCATGTTCTCTTGGACCAACTAGTGTATCAGATGCACAAGGAGCTTGCGGCTGTTAGAAATCTACAGATATCACTGCAGTACAGTGTGGACAGTACAGTCAATGTGGCGACCACAGCACATTGTGGCATCAGAGTATGATATTGGGTGGCTCTGATCCACATGATCTTTTATGATCTAAGAAATCTGCATGGAGGACCTTAGGAAAAGCTTAATACATCAGTTTGGATTCTAGATTTTTGGTTTGTTTTTCATAGGATGAATAGAAACCACTACAGTTATAATCCAGGGAGCAAAATGATCCAATTAAGAGCATCATCTGATGGAAAGGTAGAGAAAGAACTGCTGGAGAGAGACTGATTTTCAGCACCCTCAAGGAGGGGAACAGAGGAGAGCCAAGAAAGGAGAGAGGTGGCTTGTTCGGGAGTTATGGTTTTGGCATTACCAAGGGGAGATCAGAATATGTTTAGAGCTTCTACATGCAGTTGAATTGATTGTAAAACATGAGAAATAGAAAACGATACCTAATGTTTTTTGGCCCGAGTAATTGAAAAGCTATTGACTTAGTTTAGTACGATTTGAAGACTGAAGAATGGATTCATTGGGAGGGGGAAACCTTGCAATAATGTAAATGCGATGGTTGATTGATTGCAACAACTTGAGTAAGAAACACCCAGCTAAACTGGTTCAGCATAGTTCTGGGTGTGGAAGATGAACCCCAGGGAGAATGATACAAAAGGGAAACAAAGAAGGAAGGATCAATGCTATTTTCTAGGAAGGAACTCCAATCTTTCTCTCACTTTGGACATCCACTCCTGGCTTCCACTGCAGACTCTTCAGCCTCCTGACGCTGCCTCACATGGGACATACTGAGCTTCAGGCCTTTGACTGGGTCCTTCAGTTCTCTGGTGCACGTTCAGACCTTTTGCATTTCTCTACATCACACTTTCTGGGCAATCATCATAAGCCGTTATGTAAATTTTTATACATTTGTGCATTTTGTATTAAATCTGTTTCTTTAGTAAGCACTGACTAATACAGTAAGCACTCACTTAATATAGTAAAATTTAAGTTGCCCATTCGTTAATGAATAGGAGCTGTCAAGCAAACAGTTTGCTGTAAACTAGTGAATTGGTGTTGCCACGTGAACAGTCTGGTGTCCCTCAGAAAATTTAAAGTCTGTAGTGAGGCATTTTCACACCTCTGTTATGGAAACACCCACATTCCCTGGGTATCTTCAGCTGATGTTGAAACTGCTGCTTGCTGGGATCCTAGGAGCTTTCCTTACACTTATTCTCAAGTTCCTCAAAATTTTCTTTGGCTGTTTCTCTCACCTGAATAACTTTGCTCCATTCAGTGATTGCATTTTATTTATCTTTGCATTCCCTTCACAAATTCCAATACATGATGGGAGTGTCATACATTTACTGGATGCAAAAATATTTTATTTAAGAGTAAATGAGAATCCTCATAAAGTTGGAAAAATACAAGCAATTCTAATTATCATTTTCACCATCTGTATTTTACAGGTATGGGATTTAATGCAATCACGGCCCATCTTCTAATTTTAAGTCACTTATATTTTCACTACATCATGCAGAATCAGATCCATGACAAACACAGAACTGGCTAAGCTGACATGTTTCCATGGAGTCTGAAAAGAAATATATCATTTATTTAATAAGTTTTTCAGAGGTGTTAGAGTGATGGAATGTCAAAGCCAACTGCTTACAGATGTTATTAGGTAGACGTTTCTAAATACTTGATTAGATTTGAGTATTGAAGAAAACTATGTTAATATTAGGGAATATCATTGATAATAATCCACACACATGTCCATTTTAATTATGCTTATTTCCTCAATATTTTGGAATAAAAAGACCACTCCTTTGGATTAGGTTTTTCTGCATAACTTTTCAGTTGCTAAATATGTCTAGTATTACAGGTATGTTCATGTTCAGTGATTGAGTAACCTTGCCAAAAAGTTGATGCTATCTTGGAGAACAATTTTTTTTGCAATTTTTACTATGCTTTTTGTATTAAATTACATATGTCTATGTCACCTATGGCTGTATAATTTAATATTTGGTGATTTCAAATTTATTTGAAGGAGAATGTCTATTATTAGCAACGTATGAAGAAGGCTTAGGGAAAGCTAAACTAAGTTCTAAAAAATATCATGTCATGATGTTTAACAATATTTACAACAGTAATCTATATTTTTAACTATTTTCCCAAAATAAAGAGCAAATAGGTGCCCTGAGGGAAAAGATCTCTTGTGCATGATGTTTAGAGCACCAGCCACAGCACGTGCGTGTTTAAAGGAATGACTGGATATTTAGTTAAACACACCCCTTAGCCCTGATCTGCTTGTTATTTGTGAAAATATCAACTAGATCATTGTAGGGAGATAATTCTAATACCTGGTTAAAATTAGCTGTGTAATTAAAGCAACTCACGTTTCCATTTTTAAAGTGCTTTTACTTAAGGCTTGCAGAAACTTCATAAAGCAAAATACGCTCATTTCTGTATTTGTCAGCTTTCGCATTACATGGCTATAGTACTCAATCCCACAATTTAAAGCTGGTGGGATTCAATTTAGCTTCTCCTGTCAGAAATTCCTCATGTGGTCACCACACTCCAAGGCAGAACCATCACAGTGGAAGTACTCTTAAGAGGAGCAAAGCTTCTTAGTTCACGGTATCTGGAGGCAGAGCAGGGGCAAGTGTCAGAGAGGAAGGGGCCAAGGAACAGACACAGAATCCAAATTTCTGTTTCCATGACCCACACATACATGCACAGAAACATTCCCCTCCATCACTGAGGAAACTCTTAGGGCAATCACCTTGACACAATGAAACTTAACTGCCACAAAGCCTTAACTGTACAGATAAACACACCAAGGCTGAGAGACCATGATGCGATCAAACTGAGCTCATACTGGAACCTAAAACCATTTGGCATCTGACTGAGTCACATGGAGGGGAGTAAAAGTCATTGTCACATTAACCTCCAGAAGGAGACTGTGATCTCCCCCTGGGACTAATAGCATCCATTGCGTTGGGCTTGTGTCTTGTGGTGTAGAGGTTGTCTGTCACTTGAAAGAGGTAAAGGCACAGCTGAATGTTTAAGACTAAATGTAGCCAGAGATGGAAGGGAAGGAGGAAGGGGGTGCCAAGCACAGAACTCTGATCTATTGACTGCTAAGTACAACAATGCAAACCAATAGGCTTTCTAGCACTTCTAACATATATAGAACCTCCTTTATATCAGATAGCTAAGAGATATCCACGGAGTGAAGGAATGAGAAGGAGTCACGTGTGCAGATGCAGGGCGAGTGATCCTGGTCCTTCTGAAAGATTGCAAGCTACTCTGTCTTCTAGTGTACTGAAACATAGGAGATGCTAACATTACACTGCTTTTGATCTGTCTACATCGCAATTTATGTAGTTCAGCTGAGAGACCGTGGAGGGCAACTCAAAAAGTTAAGAGCTCACGCATAGGCTGAAAGCAAAGGCATTGACCACATTTGGCATGGATTAATCTAGCATGTTGTACTTTAACAAATCCAAGACTGTGGGTGCCACTGGCAGTTTTTAAGTAGAGTATTTAACATAACCAGATAGATCTGGCCAATGATGTACAGCAGGTACATTCTAAGGAGGAAGAAGAGAAGCTAAGAGGTAGTACAGAGGACCTTGCACTTCACTCAAGATGGTAAACACTGGAAGACCAAGTGAGTAGATGCCCAGACTAAGGGTCCTAGGCTCAGCTGCAACTCCCTGAACCTCTTCTGCATAACTCGGTACCATCTGCTCTCCTGAGCAGGCAGCAGTGCTGCTGTATTGCCTTCCCTCAAGGAACCTGCTCCTAACTACTTTTTTTTCACATTAGAAGCAGATTTGATGTGGCCAAACATTGAAAGTGCATATATGAAATAAAAACAAATAGACAAAAACTACCTAGTGCAGATTTTTGAGCTGACCTAAGCCAGTTCACTCACCACAAGCTTTTAGAGATCTCATCTCCTTCTCTGTTTAAATTCTTACTCTCTCCCTTCCTCCTCTACATTTATCAGTTTTGTCTAACATTTTTTCTTAAAATTTCATATGCTATAACCCATTTTTTGAAGCTGATATTACTTAGAACTGTTGACAACTAATCGTTACCAGAAATAATGGCTAAGTTATTCATATGACAGAGGATCAATCATCAGACATACAAGTAATTCAAATGACTTATCAACAAAACACCCTCTCAAGCCTTCCTAAAAAAATAAATAAAATAGCCAACAAATATATGAACAATGCTCAATATCTTAAGCCATCAGAGAAATGCAAATCTCACTACAGGCAAAGTGATTACTAGAAAAAATACAAACACAGATGAGGATGTAGGAAAATCTACACTGGGTGGGGCGGGGGGATTAAAATAGACATTATGGGTAAGAGAGTGAAGATTTCTCAAAATCCTGTTCCACTTCTTAGTATCTATCCAAAAGAAAGGACTTCAGAATACAATAGTGGAATCAGGAAACAAATATTTATTGTGGCACTATTTGCAATAGCTAATATATGAATTTAGCCTAAATGCCTTTTAACAGATGAATGGATAAAGAAAAATATACAATATATTAGTATATAGTAGATTATTACTGAACCTTAGAGGGATAAATTCCTGTCATCTGAAGTGAAATAGGTGGAACTGAAAGATGTTGTGTTAGGAGGAATAATCCAGATACAGAGAGACAAGAAAATGAAAAAACACAGAAAGACAGAGAAAATGAAAAGAAATGATCTGAGCTGGCTGCAGTGGGACCTATCTACAGCCCAGCCATTTAGGGAGCAAATTTGGGAGCTCTTGAGTCCAGGAATTTGAGACCAGCTTGGACAATATAGCAAGACTGTATCAAGAAAGAGAGAAAGAGACAGAGAGACAGAGAGACAGAGAGACAGAGAGACAGAGAGAGAGAGAGAGAGAGAGAGAGAGAAAGGCAAGAATGCAAAATATATAAAAGAAGGAAACAAAAGCAAAAGAAAGAGGAAGAGAAGAGTGGGAAATGAGGGGAAGACAGAGTAAGAGAAAAATTAAGGAAGAGAAAAGAGGAAAAGAAGAAAAAGAGAATGGATATAAAAATAGACTAGTTATTACTAGATATTAGGAAAATGGTGAAGTATAAAAGGGAAAGTTACAATGACTAGATTTGATCCCGCATATTGTATACATGCTCAAAAATATCATTCTGAACAACAAAAACACGTACAATAAATATATGAATAAAATGTTTAAAAATGCTAAAAACTAAAAAATATCATATCATCCATTCCATGACCAACCATATAACGTTTTGTACCTGTTGCCTGGTTGGATAACAAAGGAACTTTTTGTCAAAAACTAAGACACACACATTTGAAAAATGCAAATTAAAACAACACTGACATTCTATCTCATTCCAGAAAGAATGGTTATCATCAAGAAATCAACCAATAACAAATGTCAGTAGAGCTGTGGGGAAAAAGTAACCCTCATCCATTGTTGGTGGGAGTGTAGACTGGTACAATCACTGTGGAAATCAGTGTGGAGTTTCCCTAAAAAACTAGGATTAGAGATCCCATTCAACCCAACTATTCCCTTTCTGAATATCTTTCCAGAAAAATTAAAAACATTAAAAATGTCACAGTGATATATATGCACACATGTTTATAGCAGCACAATTTATAATAGCTAAATCTTGGAAACAATCCAAATGCCTATCAACTGAGGAATGGGTAAAAAAAATGTGGAATTTTTATACTATGGAGTACTTTGAAGATATAAAATAGGATTAGCTCAAGGCTTTTATAGGTAAATGGATGCAACTTGGGACCATACTCATAAGTGAAATAAATCACACTCACATGTGTAAAGATCATATTGGAATATTTAATATATTCTTTATTATAAGAAACTGGAACAGTAAATAAGATTCAAAGTGTACAATAGATATTGTCAAAGAGGAAAAAACAGCTCAAAAGGAAAGAACAACTAGGATGGGGGAAGGAGGAAAAAAGGAAGGGAAATATATATGTATGTATATATATATTATATAGTATATATAATATGTATATATATATATATATATATATATATATATATATATATATACACACACACACACACACACACAAAATAGTTAAGGCACTACTCCTAATTTCTATTAGTTCATGGAAAAGAACAGTTTGTGCTTATATTGTTTGATCAGTTTTTCATGCTTATATCTTATAATCTGAGCAACTACTTTGAAGATAGCAATGTGCAATATATTAACCATTGTTAGTCTCCTAGTATCTTGTTTTGAAATTCTGTATCATTGTTTTTGTCTTTTCTCTTTAAGAAAAATATAGATTATCTATGTAAATATAGATAGATAATAGATAGATAGATAGCTAGATAGACAGATATGTAAATTTTGGGGGCTATTCAAAGGAATATAAACAACTAAGACATGCAGAATTAGAGGTAGGAAATGCATTAATAATTATTAGAAACAACAGCCATAGACTGGAACTTCTATAGACAAATCATGCAGGAGTCTAAAACTTTATACCCTAAAACTCAGTATAAAGGCTGTTAATTATATTTTTCTTTCAAGGGATGTGTATTTCAACCTTTTCTTTTGGGATGTTTTAGCAAGACAATATAGTATACAAGGGCTGTGTGTTTTTAATTAAGATTGATTATATCAACTTTAAACTTTTCCAGGCCAAAATCACAAATGCTTTGCTCTTTAGAGCTTTCAAGTCCTACCTTATGTCTTCTGCATGTCGTTAGACTCCTGGGAGATTCACAGAAGCAGGGATTGATATAGATAAGGAAAGCAAAACTCAGAAAGATGAGATTAAACAAGGCAGTGATGTGGAAAGAAGCCTGGTCCTGGAGTAGCAGAACATGAAGTTGAGCTTTAGGCGATGGCTTCTTGTGCACAGCAGGGCCACCCAATGTGCAGGCCACATGTGGCTCAAGCCACTGCAGTGAGAGTAGATTCTCTCTGGTGACTCAAAGAATGATTTTGTCATGCTTAGCTCTAACAAAAATCAGCCTTGTATTTTGCAGACCTTTTTTGCCTAGTAATTTTATTATACCATTGAAGGAATATTGGGCTAAAGGATATGAGCCAATTACTTAGTCACTTTGGGTTTTAACTTTGTCATATTTAAAAACTGAAAATAACAAGTCCTTCTACTTCACAGAACCAGTGAAACAATAAAAAATAATAATGATGTAACGCTAATGTTTGTGTAGAGCCGTAAAGCAGTAATGTTAAAACGCCTCACAGTAGAAGCCTCAAGAATGAACAGAGCTTCAGCTGGTAGAACCCAGGGCACAAGGAGGGAAGGTGGCCTCCTTCCAGCCACTTCTTCCCTGCCTCTTCCAACTTGGCAGGGTTGATTCATCCTCATTTCAATATTAGGTTTTGCCATTAATATTGCCATTATTTTTTTAAATTTCTGACTTTTTAAAAAGTATACAAATTATTTTTGCATTCATTACCTAACTTAATCATCACAATAGCCACTTAACATCAAGATACTGTTTTATACATAAAAAAACAATGGTCAACTTCACTGTCCCAAGGGACGTGATGCCGATGGAGACAAGAGCCCAGACCTCAGGACTGCATGTCCAGGTCGTTCTCAGCATCCTGGCAAGAAAGAGAAGATGCTGACAGTTTCTTGTACATTTTCTCTTCATTCTGCTTATTTTCCATAATATGTCTTGATTTTAATAGAAATTCACACATAATAGTTCAAAAATCATGAAAAAAATTAGTTAAAAGATCATGAAAAGTACAAGTTTTGCTAAGCTATGTCAAAATTTTACTTTCTAAAGGACAAACTTCAGAAACATCTTCTCTCTTTCCCTGTGTCTATATCTGTCTCTGTCTCTGTCTCACACATGCACATGCACATGTGTGCTACAGGGTGAAGTAAGTCCCTCCGCAGATTTGCAAATTAATGTACCAATTAATGTACTAACACATGGTACCTTAGAATGTGACAGTTATGTGGCATCAGGCAGGTCCTGAACTCTTATTTACTTTTTTGTAAAGCATAGATGATAACAGTGAAACCACAGTGTAGTTATAACATAGTAAAGTCATAAATATGAAATACCTAGAACACTAAGCAATCCATGCAAAAGTTGGTTCCAGAACACCAAGATGAATCATTTTTTTTTGGATCAGAATACCTCAAAATATAATTTGAACTACCTTCTCAAGGTCAAGAAAATTTGCCAAAAGGGTATTTTTGCTCTTCTTTCTAGCTCAGCTGCATACATGTAGAAAAATCACTTCCGTCATCTTGCATTTTTATTTCTCAGCAGGATATTTTTAAAGGCAAGGATGATGTCTTTTGGACATCATGAAGACATGCCAGAACATGATGTCATTTAATGTTGACATCACTCATCATCTCCTCTAATAACAGTTCTGCTGGCTGGAATGTCTTGGATATGTCACAAGTAATTTTGCTTATTCCAACTTGTGAGTAACAAGCATCGCCAAATTGTGAGCCAATCAGAGTCCACTCCTAAGAAGAAGTTTAAACTGTTATTTCACTTTATAATCATATAGATTGAAAACCTAGCCCCAAAACTTCTGCTACTATATGTGAAAACAGATTAATTCAATTTCAGTTCAACCAGCTTAAAGGTGTTGTAAGATTCAAGTAGATTCTTAATCCAGTATACCCAAGCATTTGAAACTGTAGGGTAGAGTCTAGATACTGTATCTAGAGATGTTCAAATTCTCTAGATCAGCCTGAGTCCCAAAGCACAAAATGGAGGGATTTGAGTTAGCAAGTCAGGAAAGGTGGAAAGTTCCTGATTAATCCATCCACTCAACAGACATTTACTGAACATGCATTAGTTTCCCATCATTTTATTGCTCAGAGAGGCAAAATGTAACTTAATTCTTTTCTTTCATTCAAATTCAATAAGTAATTCTTGTTGTCTTGGTTACTTTTCTCTCATTGCTGGGACAAAATACCCAACACTCAAACTGAAGGAAGGAAAGGTTTATTTAGCTCACTGTTTGTGGAGGTTTCAGTCCATAATCAGTTGGCTCCAAGGCAAGGTTGTATGGCACAGGAGCAACAGGGCAAGGCAGCAGCCAGCAAAAGCAGCCAGAGCAAAAGGGAGCAGAGAAGACTCTTCACCTCCCTCATACTGTACGCAAGCCACTCCTACACTCAGGGCAAATGTAACACTCACAAAATCTCTGTGCCCTCCTCTTGCACAAGATGAGGTTATTTAGAAAGTAAAAATCTTGGCTTCCTGCTAAGTCTCTTAGTTAAATTTCTAAACTTCTCAAATTTACACTATGTATCAACTGTAACACTTGTCCAAGTATGAATCTGCTTAGAAATGAAGAATATAACAATTCTTACCTTCAAGAATGCCATCTGGTTGAGGTAGTACACATTTGTAATCCCAGAACTCTTGGAAGTAGAGGATAAAGGATACTAAGTTTGAGTCCATAGTTAGAGAAACTCTATCTCAAAATAAAAATTAAAAGTGACTGAGGATATAATTAAGGGAAACCCCAATTCTCTCTCTCTCTCTCTCTCTGTCTCTCTCTCTCTCTCTCTCTCTCTCTCTCTGTCTGTCTTTGTCTCTCTGTCAGTCTCCTGTGTCTTTTTCTGTATCTATGTCTTTGTCTATCTCTGTCTCTCTGATGCGTTTTCTCCTGAACATATACAAGAATCAGTTAACATACAAGGTTCAATGGAGAAACAGAATGTCAGATTACTACAAAGATCTGTTGAAGTTTCTTTAGATGTCTGAGCTAAAGCTCAAGGATGAAGCCAGATTGCTGAACACCCAGCCCTCGTTTGAGTCAAAGCTTATGATCTTACTCCTTTTACCTGCAACAAAGGGAGAAAGAAATCTGTGAGAGCTCGGGAGGTCGTTTATTTCATTTCAGACACACAGAGAGACTCTGAGACATAAAGGCAGAGCAATGAGCTCAGCAAAAGAACTTGAGAGCTATTATGGGAAACCTAAAAGACTTACTGATTTGGCCAGTTACATTAATGAATTCCTCTTCTCTTATCTAAGAACCAAGGGAGAACACATGTGATAGGAAAAGAAATTGAGGTTCTGTCCACAAACACCCCACTGGAGCGCACCATGGGAATGTCCGTAATGGACAGACATGCCAGGAGCCATCTCATTGCAGAAGGACTTTAAGTCACTCCAGGAATTAAAGGAAAGCAGATGGGCTGAATCCAAACCAGGAGAAAGAGAAGACTCTGGAAGTCAACTAGGTGGATGGAGAAACATTGATTTGTATAAAAAGAATCATGGAAGATCAGGTTGTATCCCTAGACCCATTCATATACATGTCTGCTGAGCTCCCCCCTCCACGGTGGGTGTGTTTGCAGAAATGAGAAATAGAGAAAAACGTCTGCCCTCATGAAGAGTGCATTGTGGGCAGCACAATCAGCCAGTAAACAAATATGTCATAATTTTAGAAGCCAATACTTGCAAGATAGAAAAATAAAGTGGGCTGATGATGTAATTTTAGAAGACCTATTTTATTTGATAAGATAGGAATTCATTTCTGGAAAGTGTCTTTGGGTCATGACAGTTGAACTCAAATACTAAGAAGATTCAGCCTAATGGGATAAGGCAAATAAACTCTCCAAGCATGGGGACCAACATGAAGAAATACACAAAGGCTTGAATCCACTTGGAAAAGTCAAGAAAAGCCCATTTGACTACAGCTTATGAGAAGTGGTTAAGGTGAAAGGAGAGAGGACCAGAGAGACAGGGAGTGGTCTGGCTGGGTAAAACCCAGAATGTTTGCTATCACTGTAACACGGAGCAGAGAAGCTGGAGTAGCAGTGAGCAAGGCAGAAGGTAAAGGGCCACATAGCCTCTCTGTGGAATTAAGACTTTCTGCAGTGAGGTGGCTGATCTATGTGTCAGCCTCCCTGGGTCATGCGATCTCTACACCGCTGGTTAAACAGTATTTCTGGTGTGTTCGTGAGTGTTCCAAGAAAAGTCTAGCCTTTGAACTGGTGGGCTGAGTGCAACAGATGAGTCTCTCCCATAGAGAGGTAGGCATCGTCTCACCCGCTGAGACACAGACAGAACGCAAGTCAGAAACGGGTTGTGCTTGTCATCCTTCTGTCTGCCAGCCTGAGTGAGGGCAGCGGTCTTCTCCTGCCCTCAGCAACTCCTGGTTCCTAGGCTTTAGGTTCCGATTGGAATCCACATGGACGTGTCTTTAGCCCTGAGGATTGTGCCTCTGCTTTCTTGGGTCTCCAGTTTCCCAACAGGAGATCACAAAACTCCTTAGCCTCCCTGATCCTGTGAGCTTTAAATTATAATAAATCTTCTTACACATATGTGTCAGGGTGGGGGTGGCATGCATAGTAGGAGACACATATTCGGTCTTCTTTTTCCCTGAAATATCATGATGAGGAGAAGCTGAAAAAGAGTCATGCTGTTCACTTTGCTGTCACTATAACCTGAGTTGAAAGGAGGAAGATTCCAGGAAAGCTCTTACTTTACTTGTATCAGTCAGAAGGAGGGTGAAATGCTACCACTCAGATACCAGCGGGGTTCTTAATATCTTAAAAGTACTCTGTAAGGGAGGTTCATAGCAGAAAAGTTTTGGGCCAAGTATCTATAATTCATCTATGTGAATTTAGCATCCAAACTCAATGAGTATCCAAAAAGAGGCAAATTCACAAGGATTTTTGTTGCTGTGTTCCTTTCGTAAGCCCCCTGGATACAGAATGTCCTCTGTGAACTAGCCAGGAGAAAGAAATCTGGCTTTACAGCACATGTAATCTGGAGAGCAAGGAAAGAAACATTTAAGCTGTTATTCAAACAAGTTTCATTCCAATTACTACTTTCCTCTCTGTCAAAATCAATTATTCTCACTGCTGACGCAGCCATTGCTTGCTGGGATGATTGGAATATCAGCTTCTCTATTTTACTCTTAGTGTTTTCCTTTTTGGTTGCCTTTGGTTGCGGGTTGTTCTATAGTGTTGTTGTTGATTTTCCCACTGCAGCCAGCGCCATGGAGTTGCTTTTACATGGCCATAAAATAAAATGAATGTACACAGGAAAAGGAGCCCCGCTCCAAGTTAAGTGCTAGGCAGTCGAGTTTAACATGCGTTCAGTTTCACAAGCAGGGACCTGTTTGAGAGATCCGTTTACTCTCAATGCTTAAAGACACAGTGACCATTTGCTTGTGACATCCTCTGTGCCCACACTGGGCCCCTGCCAGACAGGGACTGACAAGCCAGCTCATTTTTGCCTTGTGACACTGGGAGAAATGCTGGTCCCCAGATGACTTTGATGGGCTAACTGCATACACTGAGTTAATCACATGGCTTCGCAGTTGGGTGCCTGTCAGCACCTCCATGAGCCTATCAGCTGGAGCTTCCAGACTTCTTGAAATAGCAAACGGCAGTGGAGAGAGAGAGCTCCGGTGGTCTCTAGCATGTGGCTATCAGTTTGAATTGGACAAATATTCCTGAGGTCAGGCCAGATCCCTTTCTGCACTCATCCCAGTTTGTCTCTGATATTCTTTGCTGCCTTCTGAAAACCAGGCATGGGATTCAAAGTGAACCTCAGCACGATTACCTTCTAAAAGTAGATTAGCTGTAATTTAAAGATAATCTCTTATATTTTATATTCTTTCCTGTCCTTGCTCTGATGGACTCTAAAAGTAAGTTAAATTTCAGTGGCATGGTTGTGGTGGACACGTAGGAAGAGTCAAGGTCACCCTCATATTAAAGCCAGACTTAATTTATTTCCATCTTCTGCTTATTTCCTAGGTTTTTTTAAAATCATATTCCAGATCTTTCACATTAGAATCTCTTTCTACTGCCAGCCCCCAAACTCTGACATTCAAATTTTACTCCTTAAAAACACCACTATTCATCTTAGACAGAGGCCCTGCTCTTACCATTTTTCTTTTCTGTATTCCGATAGGAACCACTCATTGCTAGTTTTTGAAACTCTCAAGGTCAGGTATTGTATTATGTTCTTTTCATGGTTTATCTCCAGCACACAGTAAGTGCTCAGTAAATACTGGCTTGAATAAATGTTGGATGGTGAACTCTTGTGACACATCTCAAAACAACAGATCATTGAGGAACACATGCACCTCTATTATTTCATATCTGTATGAGCTTCCTGCCAGTGCAACTTTAATTCATCAAATATTATGAGTCATGCAGTAAAGGAAAGAAAGTCAAAGATAATTCTAAGGGTCTGGATGTCTGTGATTATGCCATGATGCTTCGCTGCCTTGTACATCCAGTTGTACACATTAGATGCTTTCTTTGTGCACCATATGACTGTCATGGAACACGAAATAAAAACTGCATGGTAGGTATGATATCAGGATCTTTTTCTTCTCTTTTTTTCTCCTTCCTTCTCTTCCTCTTTTTCTTTTCTTCTTCCTCTTCTCCCTCTCCTTCTCCTTCTTATTTTTCTTTTGCTAAAAGATGCTCTGAATCTTCTCCAAAGTGAGGGAAAATGAGAAATCAGTTCTAATTTGGAAGTTGGACTAAATCTCATTTTTCACATATGAGTCCAACCACAGTAGAAAAGCCAGAGTGTCCCTGACAGAGAGGTAAGACAGACAAGAGGTATGCCTAACTCTTCCTTGATAGGTGGGCTTTACTTTTCAGTACCAATTATCTTCTTTTGAAACAATACTTTCCAATGTTCATTTACTATTCCAAGAACCTTGGGAAGCCAGAGACTGTGTTTCTAGCTCCATATTTCAATCATTCACTTTAGCAACACATGCCTAACATATGCAGCTACTGTGGATGCCAAGGCCCAGTGCCTGGTGGAGGAAAAGCCAAGCATAGAAAACACGGGAGCTCGGTAGTCCCACTCTCCTGTCTTCCACCAGTTCCCCCACTATTTCCAGTCCCACAGGAGCCATTTGAAGCTTAACTCCTTACAAACCTTTCTAGAAAATCACAAGACTATCAGATAAGACACTAAAAAGGTCATTTAGGAGCAGAGTAGTGGCTCACTCACACAACATGCCCTGAACACATGATACTTTTCTTGTTGTTTTTGTAAGGTCATGATCCTTACCAGATGCCATTCCTTTGGATGTTGATTCCCAAAATACTGTGGCTCTAATTTTTTGCTCCATTTCTTAATACCTTTTGGACCCTTGGTAATAGCTGAGGTTTGACTTCCCAGTTCTATCCATTGCTGTTAAATTGACATAGCAAATGGATTGATTAACATATTTCTTCGAAAGATACTTACTGAGTAGTATCTATGTTCCAGTTTGGCTCAGAGGTAGAGATATAGAGAAGAACAAAGCAAATATCAAGTTAGCTACAGATTCAGTCTAGTGAGGAATTCTCTTTTTATGTTCAGTATGGTTGCTCTGTCTCTCAGATACAGTCAGGATCAAGACAATTCACTCAGGGGCAAAATCTCTCTTTACCTATAAATTTAGGAAATCAAAAAAGTATGTACTTCAAAATGATACAGTGACACAAGTGTAGCATAAACATTTCCATTTCAAAAGGGATAAGTAGGAGAGAAGAAAGCAACTTCTACTCCCAAAGGAGTAAAAAACCTAATTTTAAAAAACACTTTGCTACATTATAGCTCCAAAATAATAGCCCATGGAAAAAAACCAATTATCTGTACCCAGTGGAGCAGAGGAGGTCTTGTTGTTCTATGTCTTCTGGATATGGTTTGGTCCCCAGGTCTACAAGCTGGGGCTGCCACCCGCATGGCTCTGAGTGTCTCTTCTCCAAATTCTTAAGTGGAAGCCTTCTATCTGTTGAAATGAAGGAAATTCTTCCCCATTTCCCCCATTTTGAAATCAAGGAGACAAATGTAATAGTCTCTGAATCACCTTGGGTTCACTCTTATCTTGAAGAAGAGTGTGCATTCACAGCCAAATAGGGCTAAAGTACTTTCTTGTGAAATCTAAGATGTCTAAAAATCTTCCTCCTTTGTGTCTTCCCTCAGTGCCCTTCAGTTTGAGCTGATGTCCCCCTGGGGTGGCTGAGAAGGTTCCTGATTCACATGTAGGCTGCTCTCAGCATGTGGTTGGCCCAGCACATTCTCACTGTTTCACTCCAAACATGGTTTCTCCTTTGTTATGAGAATGTGACAATTTTCCTAAATCTTTAAATTTTATTCTCTTCTGCTTCACTGTCTCCTTACATTTTTTGTAAGCAATCAGAAGAAACCAAGCAGTTCTTTCCTCCCTCCCTCCATTTCCTACCCTTAGAAATGTCCTCGATTTGATAGTAAATTTCATTGCTTCTAAGTCCTGATATCCACATGCACAGGAGCAGGGCCAGGATTTTGCTGAGTTTCTCTCCACTTTATAATGGCAGTTAAATGAGATGTTCCTGCCTTCTACAATAGCCCTCACCTGAATGGATTTTGTCACCCATATGTCCACCTATACGACTACGTATGCATTACCAAAGAAGACAGAAATTCTGCTGAAGCTCTCTTTTGTGAGCCCTCATTCAAATAAATGCCTTTAAAAGTTCCCTAAAGGCAATATCAGATTTTCTAGTATTGGCCTCAAAAACTTCCTAGCTCCATGCATTACAAGTTTCTAACCCATTTTCATATTTTTAGATGCCATTGTGCCTTTGTTATGTAGACTCTTTAAAAAGTCCCTTGTTTACTAATATATGATTGTGACCCATAACACACACACATCCCTCATGGGGAGTTGGCAATGCATAGCCCATCTTGATCATTTTACTTCCCTTTCCCATTTCCCCTTCTCATTCCCCTATACCCTTTCCATCTCCAAACTGCCTGTCACTCCGTGTCTTAGTCACTATCTTCATTGATGGCATAAACACCCAGCAGCCACGATGTACAAGAGACCAAATGTACTGTGGCTTCAAGGCAGAACAGCAAGGTAGACTGGCCTGGACAGAGGATGGCTGCCCACATCCTGAAGGCCATGAAGCAAAGAGTATTGGGGCACAATAATAGTTATGTAAGAACACCTGTGTAAAATAACAAACCTATAGGTACTGCATGATCTGTGACAGGTCTGTAACCAAGTTACTGTTCTGCTGTTTTTGCTAAGTTCAATTGACCTTAACAGTGTCTACAGCCCAGCTGCACACCTCCGAGGAGCACTGAGTCAGAGTAATTGTGTGTACCTTCAGGCACCCTGGGCTGACTTCCGGACACCCTTACCTGTGCTCATCCAGTAGAGACCTCTCCCTGGAATACTTCTATATTATGGCAATACCCTCGACTGTGCACATCCTTTAAGAAACCCGGAGTGTTTCTATTGTTTCAAGATCGGCCTGCCTGTCAATATACGACTCAATGTATGTAACCAATTGTGTAACATTTTGTCATTTGCTTTGTACCTTCCACTTCTAAATTCTATATTAGCTAAACTTTTCCTAAACTCAGCACTGTTGATTTTGAGGAGTTATCTCCACAACAGTTCACTGGATGTGAAGATCCAACAATCCACTGCCTTCTTAACTCCTTGGTGCAAAGAGTCTTCCTTTCAGTTTGGTTTGGTTTGGTTTGGTTTGGTTTGGCTTGGCTTGGGAATTTTCCCCCACCAAGAAAAAAATGAGGAGCTAGGAAGAGCCTTCTAGGTCATGCACCCAGTAACTTAGCTTTTCCACCGTACCCTACGCCTAAACAGCAAGCCAGCTATATCACCCCCATGGTTCAGTCATCCCAAAAGCCCATTCTGTGAATTCATGATGCTTTTGGGGAAAATTCTTGATCTAAATCATAATCTTCTGACTTTGGTCCACAAAAGACTCATATGTATTTCTTTATGTGAAATACATTTAGATTATCTCTTATTGTCACCAATGTACTAACAGTACCATCAGTGCCGAAAAATCTAAGTCCAAAGTTTCCTCTGAGATTCCAGGCAAACTCTTAGCTAAATTGCAATGTTGACATACCGTGGCATAAGGAAAATGTTGCATTCCAAAAGTGAGAGATAAGGGGATGAAAATTGATGGGAGAAAGAAAGACTGAAACTCAATAAGACAAACATGAAATTATGTAGCTCCATGTCTAGCACCCAGGGTAAAGATATGAACTCCAATGGGCATTGCAGAATGGAGGTGTCATAATTTCTCTCTCTGAGTCACTCTGTTCACTGCCTAAGACTTTCCTCAAATGTTGCATGTTGCCAGTTTCTCCAGCTTTCTGTGGTCTTCATTGCAGTTTCAGCTTTACTCTCACAGGTTCAGGCACTGTCCTCTCAAGAACCTATCACATAGCCTCCTAGATCTTTTTCTGAAAACTAGTAGAAGGCTCCCTGAATCCATAACTTTGCATTCTACTTGCTAGTAAAACCAGCACTGTGTGCATGATGACAAGGCCTACCAGCAGCTTGAACAGAACCCAGGTTCCCTTGGATCATAGCTACAGAGGCCTCTGAGTATCTGCATGGCTGGTCCCTGAGAAACTGTTGCTTTGCTGGTCCTGACTGAGTTGGGTTTTCTGGGGCTCTCTTCTCAAAATGACATTTTCACTATTGAACCCTAAAACCTGAGAAGGACAGAGTCTTGGTCCTGCTGATTCCTGGAATCCCCTCAATGCACCCTTGCTGTCTTCCTGATGTAAAGTACTTAGCTTTTTGTTAATGCTAATCTTTTCAGCAACCAAGATCTCTGCTAATCTGTAACATTACAAGGTCCAACTTTATAGGATCATCTTTTTCTGGTGATATTCAAAGCTTTTAAAATCATTCAGCTGTGTGATTTCCTCATGATTCTCAATTTTAATCCAGCTAAAAGCCTCCAAAAGTACCCATATCTTCACCTGAACATTGGCTTGCCTTGAAATTTCCTCTACCAGATTTTCCCACTACATTTAATCTTGATCTCTTGCAAAGTCTCAGGAGAAGAGAAAAATAAAGACAAATTTCTTCCAGAGCATGACACACGCATCCTCTTACCAATGGTTCCATCTACCGATGAAGTCCATGTTCCCAGTGAAATCTCCTAAGCTTGGGCTTTGCAATCTGGAGCTCTGACCAGAATGTCATCAAGTGCATCAAGCTTGTCTTACACCATTCTGGGCCTTCTCTCACTGTCATCTCCAAATCTTTCCAAACTCCTCCCACAAACCATTTCTAATGCCTTTTAAACCAATGATCAGGAAGTCCCAGCAATAATTCCACTTCTCTGGCACCAAAATCTCTCTTAGTCACTTTCTTCATCGTTGGAATAAATGCTTTCACCTACAACTTAAAGGAAGAGAGATTTGTTTTTGCTGAAGGTTGTAGCCCGTAATTGACTGACCCCAAGGAAAAGTACCATGGTAGAAGGGTCTTGCCCAAGAAAAGCTGTGTATACCAGGGCAACAAGGAAGGAAAGTGAGGACCAGGATTGAAGATATGTCCTTTAAGGTCACACATCCAATGACCCATCTTGTCTGACCAGACTCTGAAAAGCAAGTCAGCTGTATCACACCCCATAATTCAATACCCTCCCAAAACCCTGGATATGAGTACACAAGGTCCTTGGGAAACATTCTCAATCTAAATCATAACACCTGTATCCTAAAATTTAGTGTTTATTTTGCTCTTTAAATTATTTAAGTTTTGTATTTCCCATATAAGAAAAATGATACAATATATAACTTTCTGTGTCTGATTTATTTCTTGTATCATTATGGTCTTAAGGTGCCTTCCATGTTTTCTACAAATGACTCAACACTTCCATTCCCAGAAGCAGTGGTTACCTTCATCTATTTAGGGTGATAGTATGAACACAGTAAAATGATTGACCTACACAGTAGGTATTTTATTCTCACAGTTCTGGAAGCTGGGAGGTACAATTTGTAAATGGTTATGCTCTTCTTATACTTTTACATAGCTGAAAGAGCTCCTCCTTTCATGTGCCTTCTTATAAGGGCACTGATCTTGTACAGGAGGGCTTCTCCATTGTGGCATAATTACCTTCCCCAAACATACTTCCATATACATTGGAGATTATTGCCTCAATAAAAATGTTTTCAAAGAACACAAGAGTTCTGTCCACAGTATAAGGAATAAGGAGAGGAATGATTGGTATCCACAGTAGAAGGAATTAGCAGAAGAATGATTGGTTTACTGGAGGTTTTCTGGAGATTTTCTTCCTGTACACACACACACACACACGTATACATATCTATATTCACATTTTTTCTTATTTAGTTATTTGTTTTTGCTAAATGATGTTGTGAGTTGTGATGGTATTAACATACCTGTATATTTATGGAAATTGAGCATTGATCCCATGAGGACATGAAGATTTCACTACAGTAAACAAGTTATTTTGTGAAACTCTTTACTTGACAGCTTTGTTTCCGCATTCATTTCAAACAGCCACCAGAAAAGCAATTTGCATAACCCAAAATTAATACTTCTAAATTTTTTCAAAAGAATTCCTGAGATGCATCACAGTTCAAGGTGAGAGGTGGATATCTTTTGTATTAAATAAATACATGAGGAAACAAGGTGGAATAAAGATAAAATGATGTGGGGTCTTTCAAGGCAGTGATGTTGACTAGCTTGTTTACACTGCATGTTTACACCTGGTATTTGATATACTTTCTTCATTAATACATAATAAGTGGTTAAGTTACTAGTCAATGAATTCATTGTAGAATATACTAAACTTGGATTTTGCAGCCTAAAATGTCTCTACACAAACACAGCTATGAATCACCTCTGCGATACCCGCTGAGAAACCCAGAAGCTAGATGTAGTCTGGTCCCAAGTGAGAGGCAGACCTCCACCCCAGAGGTGTTTATTTTCCCTTTAATCAAGTAATGAAGCAACACAGACACACAGAAATGCCAAGGGCTCTCTCCCAAAGCACCTGCAGAATGAGGTTAAAGATGCAGGGAGGATCCCCTGGTGAGTCTCAGCAAAGTCTGAGACAGCCCTGCGCTTTCTCAACTCTGAGCTCAACACTCAGCCAGCTGCTCACAACAAGTCCTTCCCAGTGAACTCTGTACCACTGGTATGGGACACTGCAGGAAAATATAATAATCAGTCTTACAGACCCCTGTCTTCAGGAAGGATGGGTAAGGGCATAAACAGCAGGCTTCCCAAAGCTCAAAGGCAACCAGCAGGCTGATGCCACCTCTTCTGTGGTTGGTATAAGAATAGACTTTCTGAGAGCAGTGGAAAGGAGCAAACTAGCTCTCTGTTCCTTTCCCATAGCCTTTTCTACCCACAGGCAAATGATTCCTGTGATAGGAACTTAGCACACTTTAAGGCTTCCATTTCACTTCCTTAATAATAATTTCAACTTTCTTCTAATATTAGACATACTTGGTTATAACATCAGCTGACCTCACGTTGCTCATTGTTATGCTGCACAGGCAAAATAGATGAGAACTTCTCAGTTCTATAAGAATTCATCAAATACCTGAAGAGAGTCGTAATTCCTCCTTCTGGGCTACAGAACTCCACTCTCATCCTCTAGCAGTCTGGATTACACTGCCACAAAAACTTTCAGGGTTCTCAAAGGATTGCAAGTACCAAAACCCAGGGAGTGGACATTTAGCCCCTATCCTGTTGAACAGCTTGAATGCTTGTCAGGAATGCCCAGCCGGGCTTCTATTCTTCCTCAACATCTTTCACTGGCTTTCCTGATTTAATTTTATGTTAAGTTCTGACAGTCGTCTGGATTCAGCCTCAGCAGTATTTTGCTTTCATTTGAAAAGTACATTTTCAGCGATGGCATCCAAGCCGCGGGCTCAACTTGCACCTGGGCACAGAGGATACCTGAATTTCATTTCCTGTCAGGGCAATGCATGACCATAAGAACTCCACCTAAAACATTCCCAAGGTCTCAGACTCTAGGATTACAAAGCAAAATAATTGCCATAGTCACAAAAATTAATTCTTCCTCATTTTATTTCCTCTTCTATTTCCTCCTGTATTTAGCAATTCAATGAATAGCTCTATTACCTATCTCCTCACTAACAAGGTGAAAAATTAGAAATTATCTTTAACCTAAGTAATTCAACCATAATATTCCAGGAAAACAGGAAGTCAAAAGAGTTTACAGCCAAGACTCCTGCTTCCAACCTAAATGGCTTTTTTTCTATGTCTACATGTATATTTTTATAGTTTTATTTTTGTATATTTATCTTTGGGTACTTACTCAAGTCACCCCCAAATTAAAAACTTTTTAGGAGCTATTAGAGGACACTGATTATACGTGATCAATTCATTTCAAGGATGTCTATAATCGATGTATTTTCAATGCATTCCATTTTGTGTCATCTTTATAAAAATACAGAGCTTTGATAACCTTACAATTGCTTGTAAAGTCTATTTCTGTCAGAGACTCAGCAAGGCAAAGTTCACAGCGGAGGCCAAGCACACTTTGCCAACAGTTAGCTTAAACAAGGAGAACTTTGACACTTGCAGCAAGGGGGACCCTTCCATGAATTGCTGCTTTATTGAAACCCTGCCTAGCAGATGCAGTTTAAGTGGAAAGGGAATTTCTGCTGCTGTTTATAGGGCTACGGGGGTCAGATGTCAACCAGGGCCTTCTTAAAATGGACTGCAATAGCTTGCCTCTTCTCTGTCAGACTCCCTATTTTCATTTCTGACAAATATTTAGGAATTTATAATACTGCTAAGGAAGACATGATGCCTTTTACAGCCTGCAATCCTGAGGGTTGCTATGGATGTGAACTTCAGAGTTTCCACAGCATTTCTAAATATTTGCAGAGAGTCGTTTCCTGCCTTAACGATGACAAAGGTCTAACTTGGAGATTGAATATTTGAGTGCTGGTCAATTATTCGAGATGAGCTGCACTTTGATAAAATCCACACACAAATATGTTACAACAACATTTTGGGTTTGGCAAGCTGACTCCATCTAGGATGTTCAAAATCAAGCCAGAGTACTTTGTCCTTAGAGAGAGTCAGATCACCCAGCGGGACTGCTGCATAGGAGGTCATTCTGTGCAAGCACATGGTGAGATTGGGCATGAAACCCTCTATTCAGAAGAGTACAGCCTGGAATTATCCTAGAATGTGCATGCTGAGGTGAACGCATTCAGACAGAGTAACATTTCCATCGCGATCCACTTTCTTACCCTTCAACCGCCTCTCAAATGATTTCATTATTCAGGTTTATAAAATTTAACCTACTTGCCTCCCCTGGATGCCAAAAAGTTGCAAACTGTTTCTAGGATCTGTTGGATACTCTGAGACTTAGCCATTGAGTTTCTCACCCCGGCAGAAAATATCAAATACCTTCGTTTCACAGAAAGGGAATAGTAGCCACCATTTATTAGATGTCTTCAATATTCTTTAGGAATTTTTTTATAGATATTATCTCTTCCATTTTTATGAACCTTCTGTGGGGCTGAAATTATTTTACCTTTGTGTATATTCTGCTAGAGTCCAAGAGGATTCAAGACAAAGACAATGCTATTAAATTTATTCCCTGAAGAAGTGTTTTCAACAGTTTATTATCAGTTAGACAAACATCTTGAGAAGTATTGGATCTAGGGATGGTCGGGCTATATATACACAGCCCAGCATCAACTGGGCCTGGACCAGCAGCAGAGGGCTCAGGGCCCGTAATAAGACTGAGATGAGTATATAGAATATGAGAGAGGGAGAAACAGCTGGAAAACATAGAACTAGGAGAAAGAAAAGCTTCCTGTTCTGTACACTCACTAGAGGTCTCGCGTGGGAGAACTGGGGTATTTGGGAAGAGACAGCCTCTCATGAGGCAGGACAGTCCCTGCATCCCAGGCTGTCAGCTTCCATTCACCACAGAACCCTTTAGTCAGCAGAATCTCTTAACACTGATACAAACAGGAGCTCTGTGCATGCCCAAATTCACAATGCTTGGTGAAAAGGGAGCTATAATCCTAATAATTATAAATATTATTACTTGGAGGAAATTCCACACTCAAAAATATGCCTCAGAATGGGAACTACCGGTGAATGATGCTAAATGTTATTCTCTTACCCTGGTGGTACCTTTGTCCTAACTGACTTGATATTTCCCTTTTTGCCCAAATTATGATATTTTTATGCAGAGTGATTTTGTAGATATCCATGCAGATAAATTAGCTTTGTAGAGAAGAACAAGGGCTTCTACATTCTGAAGAGCATTTTTCTCATTATACATACTCATGTAGAGTGCTGAATTATATTTTATGTTTAGTTCTTTGTTCTATTTTAAAGATAAAAAAGCACAGAAAAATAAAAAAAACAATCAAACAAACAAAAAAAAGCAACAAAAACCAAATAACAAAAAAACTAGTGATACAGGATTTCAAAACAAGATAATAGTAGTTTAACAATGGTTGTTATATTGCATATTGTTATCATTGAAATAGTTGCTCAAGTTCCAGATACAGGCATACAAAATTGATTAAACAGTATGATTTCCCTTTTAGCAGTTTATTTCCCTTTTTCTATACCTATTGTAACTTTTGCATCTTATATCCTTTCAGTTTCTTACACCAACAAGACAATTTGGTGTTTATACATGTGATACTGATTTATTTCACTTATGAGTATGATCTCTAGTTGCATTCATTTACCTATAAAAGTCTCTAATTTATCCTTCTTTATAGCTGAGTAGTACTCCATTGTATAAAAATGTCACATCTTTTTTATCCATTCCTCAGGTGACAGGTATTTGGGTTGCTTCTAAGATATGGTTTTTACAAATTGTGCAGCTATAAATATAAGAGCACATACATCACTGTGGTATGATGTTTTCAATTCTTCTGGGAAAATACGCAAAAAAGAGAATAGCTGGGTGGAATGGCATCTCTAGTCCTAGTTTTCTGAGGAAGCTCCATACTGATTTCCACAGTGGTTTAACCAGTCTACACTCTCACCACCAATGTAGAAGTGTTCTGTTTTCTCCACAGCCCCTCCAGCATTTGTTATTGGTTGATTTCTTGATGTTAACCATTCTTTCTCGAATGAGATGGTGTCTTAGTGTTGTTTTAATTTGTGTTTCTTGAATGACCAAGAATGTTGAATATTTTTTCAAATATTGATTTGTCTTTAGTATTTGTTCATCTGAGAAATGTGTATTCAACTCAGATGCCCACTTTTGGATTAGGTCTTTGAATTTGGGGGGCCTGATTTTTCTTCAATTCTTCATATGTTCTACATAGAAGTCCTTTGTTAGAGTGACAGTTGGCATAAATCTTTTCCCAGTCCATAAGTTTTCTTTTTGCTCTGTTGGTGATTTCTTTGGAGGTGAAAAAACTTTTTAGTAAGATAAAACCCTGTTTGTTGATTCTCTGAAGTACTTCCCTTGCAGTTTGTTTTTTATTCCTGAACTCTCTGCCTACCTTTATGTTCTCAAGATTTCTATCTAGTTTGTCTTGCATTAAATTTATTGTTTCTGTCTTAATATTTAGATCTTTAATCCATTCTGACTTTAATTTAGTGTATGGTGATAGACACAGGTCTAGATTAAGTCTTTGGCATATGCAAAGTCAGTTTTTCCAGCACCACTTATTAAAGAGGCTATCTTGTTTCCAGTGAACATGTTTGGCCCCTTTGTCAAAGAGAAGGTGGCTATTTAACTGAGTGGTAATAAGGGCGAGGAGGGGGAGGTATTATACTCTCTCTAACACATATCGTACAAACTCTGAATCAGCCTGTCCTCCATTCAGCTTTCTGTCAGCCTTACTATCACCCCAGACATCTTCACTCATTCCTCTCTGTCTCTGTCTCTTTCCTCCCCTTCTGCCCTCTCTAGCCTGTATTTCTCTACCACTACCACCCTAAAAGCATATTTTGCCCTTTCCTGCCCTGCTCTTACCCTAGAAACAAACTCCCACTAATGGAAACTTCAGGTTTCCCAGCATTCTAATTTCTGAGTATAACACTGGATGGTCCAAGCAGAAAATGTGCATAGAGAGGGGAAAAGAGAAGGAGTATTTTATCCTTCCTCCTCCCTCACTGGCCTACTGATGTGATCTACAGTAGCTCCATACCCTCTATCCCTTAGGTAATTCTTCCTTCATGGGTCTGGGCCTCCCCAGGGATTCTAGCAGCTCCCGTCATTTGCCCCTTGGGACTGAGAGGGGCTGATGACTGATCACCATGGCTAATGTCTGCATGTGTTAATGTACCTTACTGGTCCCTTTCATGCTGTCTAAACCTAGAAAAATGGTCTCTCTTCATTCAAATTTCTAAAACCAAACCATCTGAGTGCAATTTGTTTCTCTATCAGGACATTGAGCACTATATCCTTTCTCTGGTTGTGGCCCATTACACTATGGAACTCAACAGCTGCTATCATCCAACTCCTTTTCTTCCCTACTCTCTTCCAAAACATTCATTCTACCTAAACTACCTAAACATTCATTCTACCTAAACTACCTAAACATTCATTCTACCTAAACATTCATTCTACCTAAAACATTCATTAACTTAAAAATTTATCTGAGTTTACTTTTCGTAGAGTACATTCTAATGAAGGATTAGCTCATCCTCACAGGACTGAGGAATGGGAACACTCTGTCAGAAGTGCAGATCATTATTTATCACCCAAAGTAAAGAGCTTCCTATTGTTTAAAAGGGTCAGGCCACCCTGTTAGATGCCTATCTGTGACAACTGGTTGCTGTCATCTGCTGGCTCCAAGTGACCTTTCCTCGTTTGTTAAAGTTAATTCAGTCTTCTATATCTTCAGTCTGGTCCCCATTGTCAGTTATATCAGCATGGATTCTTCTGTCTTATGAATATTTACTGAGCACCTATTAACAGCCCATGCTCTAGTTGCTAAAAATAACAATGATAAGCAAGGTAATAATAACCAATCACCAGCTATCACATATTTCTGGAGTGGTAGAGGAACTCTATATGGATAAACCCCTCAAACTTTAACCCAACCAAGGTCATAACTGACTAGGAAGGGGCCCAGTAGACTTGTGCAATACATTTTCTCACTTGTCATTTCCTTTGCTGGCTTTCCTAACCCTCAAGGACATTCCTTTCCACTTGACTTTACATACTCAGTACATAGCTCATACACATATTGTCATTACTAGAAATCACACTGTCTTCAAAGTCTTACATTTAAATATGGAGTTTCCTAACTCCAGTCTTCCATCCTGAGGTCACTTGCTCTAGTGACCTTCATGTCAATTCTTCACTCTTACTGGGCCTCCACACATTTATCGAACTGCTTTCTCACCGCTCCTTAGATGTCTTGTATAACCAGGGCAGTTGGGAAAGGTGAACTCAAGATTTAGCATTAAGCTGGACAATCTCAAGTGAACTGAAATGGTCCCCACTCATTGGTACTGATGCTGTTGCTGACTTCTCCCTCTTTTCCACCTTCTAGCACTGTGCTTTGTGAGGTTGTTTGTTCCTCAACAATTTCTAGTCAACTATTGTGAACTCCATTACCTGTGCACCCAACACTCTGCCTGTATAACCAATGTCTTGTAATAAACTCTTCCTATTTAAATTCTTAAAGTCATTTTTCAGTAGATCTTGACTAAAGCAACAATGTCCAATAATATTTTTAAAAATCCAACTTCAATAATATAGGTTGGAAAGAAAAACTAAGACCGTACACCAACAAAATTAACAAAAATGACAATGGTTAACACGAACTTGAAACTAATATACATCTATATACTTCTGAGAATATAAATTGAAATAACAAGCAAACATTGAAAAACACCAGTTTTGCTTTATATCTGTGAACATACGCATCCTTAGCATTACTAATCCTTTTACTGAGTGAAACTCTTGCCTTCCAGCAAGATTTGCACAAGAATTAATGCATTAAAACTTAGCAATAGCATAAGGAAAAAAGGGGTTGAAACTAAATGATTCTTAGTAATACATAGTACAAATGACAAACTATGGTATAATAGTCTCCCTTTACCCATGGGGGATATGTTCCAAGATCCTGAGCAGATGTCTAAAACCACACATAGTATTAAACCCTCTATCTCTGGCAGCTTATGCTATATATATGTATCAATGATAAAATGTAATTTATAAATTAGGTACATTAAGAAATTAACAATACTAATAGAATAATTATAAAACACACTACAGTAAATGTTATTTGACATTTATGAATTCCTTATTTCTACAATTCTCCGTTTGTTATTTTTAGATAGTGTTTGATTATGAGTAGCTGATATCATGTAGAGCAAAACTGTAGATAAGGGTGAGCTACCAAATACGAATCACATAAAATATTATGTTACAGTGAAAATGACTAAAGTATCACCCCCCACATAAAGCATAATTAACCTTGGAAATATAATCTTGAGTAAAAATTTCAGAGGAATATAGAGAATATATAGATCTCAAGAATGAAACAAAATAACATATATGTAATACACATTTATGTGTATATATAATCACTTAAAGGGAATTATCCAGCACGACATAGAATTGTAATTAAAATTTAAATTTAGGAGAGATTAATTGCATGTAAGTAATGAAAATGAAACTCAGTGAAGTTCCACTTCCTCCTCCAAGTTGGGCATAGCACTGGACTTCTTTGTATCTTTCTTTCCTAATCTATATAAAAGTTTAAAGACTGGGCTCTGTAATCAAAATAGTGCAGATGTTGACTTGGATTCACTGGCAACCAAACACATAACTAGACTTAGAAAATTCTCCAAACCTCAGTTTCCTTCTATGTAATAAAAGGATGACAACACAGATAGTAGTTAAGAATACCATGGGAGACATTTTAAAAGGGCTTAGCCCAGTACAAAGTACATTTAAAGTGCTAACAAAGGGTTCCGCTCTCCATATGCTCAAACTTCATCACTGTAGATTTTTGAATCCCAGGGTCACCTCTCATTTATCTTCATCTGCCTGCAAACATCTGACATTTGTGTAGTTAGATACACAAATTCAGTGGACATGTGTTGACTTCCATTCTTGACAGTCACAAACATCCCTATTAGGTCTTTGGTGTGCAGGTGAAACTTACTCATAAAATCTCAGAGTTCATTCGTACTGTGCTCTTGGTTAAACATGGCTTCCACGGTGCAAGCAGGGAAAAGCCTATATTTTAAAAGGTTTCATGGACTGCCAAGAACTGTTATAAAACAATATTTTGATGAGTTATACAGTAAATGAATCAGAAACATATGAGCTTAATTTCCCTGAAAATACATGTGGGTTTCAAAATGAAAGGGAAGGAATGTTGGCACAATTTGCTATGCCAAACCCAAAATGTTAGAAAAATATTTTAAGATATTAGGATGCACAGATCCTAAATGGGGCTCAATTTGCTCATCTTTCAATGGCCTGCTCTCAGGGTACCTGTTGAGTCTGGTCTTCCATAGTCAGGATGAGGAAATCCTAAAAAGGGAAGAGAGAAAAGAAAAACACCATGGCATAAACCAAGAAGTTGTAAGTTCCAAGTCTTAGGCCTGGCTCTGCTGACCTCGCTGTGGGACTCGAGATTAATCCCTTAGCCTTCCTGGACCTCAGCACAGGAAAACAGGCTACAACTTGCAGACCTCACAGGATTATTGAGAGCACTGTTAAGAGTGGAAATTCAGGAAACAGTGATGAGCCCAGAATGACAGGAGCCAGAACCAACAAGTGAGATGGTCTCTGAGTACGTAAAGGGTCAGGGTGAGCCCAGACCCTCGTGTCAGTGTGAGCAGGCACACACACCGGGAGCTCAGGGCCAGCTGTGAGGAAACCAACAGCCAAATGTACACAGGGCGTCTGTGAGGATTACAGAACTGTGCTCTCTTGGCAATGTCCTTAACCACTGTGTGCATTTGCTTTCTATCATACCTTTAATGCAAAATCCCTTCTCTACTTTCTCATTTGCATATCTATTTTTCTCACATCCATCGACATTATGTTTCTCTATATAACAAATAATGCCAAAACTTGGAAGATTAAAACAAAAAAACTGTGCCATATGGTTTCAAGAAACAGGAAGCATAATGGGTTACTGGGTAGTTCTTGGTCAGGGTCTATCATAATGTTGTACCCAAGCTATTGACTGAGAATACAGATGGGTGGAGTCTTGACTAAGGACGAGGAAACAGCTTCGAGCTCTCTCACATGACTGCTCTATATTGAACTATTGACCTCTGTTTCTAAAAAGGTAGGTCTTTCCATAGGTTGCCTGGGTCTTCTCTTAACTTAGCAGTGGGATTTATCCAAGCAAGATTACATGACTAAATTTTGTTTCCCAAAAATTCAGATGTCAAAACACAGTCTCCATCAGGACTGTGTTTGGAGATAGTCTTTAAAGAAATAATTGAGGTTAAACAGGGACATAAAGATGGGACTTGAATCTAATATGACCGATTTTCTCATAAGAGAAGGAAAAGGTTCCAGGGATCTTCACTCTCATAAAATATTAATGAAATTAATGAAGAGAAAGAGAGCAAACTCACATGGAGGTCTTGGTTTTATAACCTGATCATGGAATTTACATCCTATCACATCTGCCTCACACAACTGACCACGCAGGTCAACATTAGTGTACTTTGGATGAAGAAGATACGAGGGAATAAATACAAGCAGAAGAGCTCATGGAAGCCACCTTGGAGAGTCAGCTCCCATTACCCTTCCTTTTACCCAAATGTGTCTTTCAATCACCATGCTCATCTAAGACGTAGACTCCACCACTTCTTCTCTTTCTCAGCTATTGTCTCAGTCATCCTCCTTCCTTCTTATCTTGGGATTGTTCTCTAATGAGTCAGCACATTTAGCCTCAGAATACACTTACGCTTGACCAGTTGTGGGAGTATCTTATAGTGCCTCGGGAGATTACTGCAAGCAGACATGTCAGCTTTTCGAAAATAGGATGCCTTTAACTTTTTCATTGAGTTGAAGGTTTACGTCATTGTGAAGCAAAGTAAAACTGCTATCCTGCCCACAATGATTAAAGTAGTGAAATAAACACTGTTAGATTCAGACAGCTCTATCTCAGACATCTTGATGCAGTCTCATCCTTGTAAAACCCTCCGTATTACACAGAGGCAAGGTTGTCTCACCAAATATTCCTTTTCCAAAGAACAAGCATTAAGTGTGCAAAGATAAATCAGATCCCTTGTTCATAGAGTATGGACAGAACAATACAAACATTCCATTTCAGTTCTTCCTATTTTCCATGTGAAGTCTGTAAGTGATGAAGCACAGAATACTCAAAAATCTAGAAACACTAGATCCATTATTTACCTCACATGCTGATAACTTTTTGTCATTCATATTTGTTGATCAAAGGAATTTTTTTTTTTGATATTGGGGATCAAACTCACAACCTCACGCTTGCCAGGCTTGTCTCTGAGCTAAATCCCTGGCCTTTCAAAGGAAATTTATTCAGACATAAAATACTTGATTGTCCCATGTCCACAGATAAAAGAACAGTCGCCAGGGATTAGCTCAGTGGCTTAAGCACTTGCCTGCTAAGCCCAAAGTCACGAGTTTGATTCCCAGTATCCCCCCAAAAAAATAAAAAATAAAAAAAGAGCAAATAAAAAAATCTCCAAAAGTTTCTCTATTATAGTATTCCATTATCTTCACTATTTTCTTCTTTAGTCAAGGTGAACTAAGAGAATTTCTCTACATTTCTACCTCTAGCTTAAAATGCCTCTCTCTACACCTTTTCTATGTGCAAATACTGTGCGATCTTTCAAAACTCAAGTGTTCTGTTTTAAATGATGACATTACATTTGTTCCTTTCTTATTTAAAATGATGTGTCAGTGACACATAGGGTAAGTGACAGGTAAGCGGCATTTTTATTCTAAAAAAGCTTACAGTGATTTAGTAATATACAAGTACTGTACAGATATTCCTTGTTTAACAACCTACCTGTTTACAACTGTTTAGACGTATGACCCATCATGTTGTTCAAACTTATGACCCTCCAGTTGGGCCTATCTCGTTTTGTTTTTTTTTTTACAGTTCTGTGCATATTGTTTATAGAGTATTAATGTCATTTTTGTATAGTATACCTTTTTTACACAATGTAATTTTTACACAATGTAATTTTTGCTGATTTTACTTGAGTGCACAGTACTGAACTGTGGTTTTATATTGTTATGCAGTAGAGCACTGCATGTGAGAGCTATGCAAATAAAGGCAAAGTCATCAATCTGCAGTTTCCTTTGGCCTTTTTTTTTATTCTGAATTCCTCATTTAGTGACCAATTCATTTAATGACCTGGTCTCAGGCATGGAACTCAGTCGTTAAGCTAGGAATGTCTATTAATTTTTGCACAGAACGGGAAGGCAGACATCGCATGGTTGACTGCTGATTCAGTGGCTCTACTAGTCCATCAAAACACAGACTCCTCCAGCCTTTCTCCTTAACCATTCCATGTGCGTGGTTTTTCTTTTTATGTTTGTCCCACTGAGATTGCAAAAGAACTGGATGTGACATTTAGTTTCCCCAAAAGAAGTGAGACAATCACAGGACAAAAATCAGTTACCATTTAAACCTGTGTCTTTTAAAAAGCTCTACTGGAAATTTCACTGACAGCTTCTGACTACATGCTATTGACCAGAGCTCATTCTCTTTACCACCATTACCATTTTTGTGAACATCATTACTCTAAATAAAAACCCACGGTCTCTTAGCATTTCTGAAAGAGAAGTGGATAGTGACCCTCTACCCCATCGTTTCTGCTTCAAAGACTCAAAACAAGATAGGCATCCCAGTGGATTTGCATTATGTCAACTTGGCTAAGCAGGAGCTGTGTCTCAAAGAATCTCCTGACCTTTAAAGGGCTGGGTGAGAGCAGGCAGTTAGAGAATGCTGACCTAAGGTTAGTAGGCAAAGAGTGCAGCAGCCGCTACTTCTTACCCCACTTGGCTGGCTGGCACAGGGTAACAAGTGCCACTGAAACTCCTAACATGTCCCTGATCTTCTGAGGTGGCTCATTACCACAGGCAATGGTCAGCCCCAGTCTTCCTAACCTTCTGTCCTGCAGAATTCAGGCCAGCCCCAGACAGGAAGCAACAGTACCCATGAAGTGTCTGATGAGCTAACTGAGTTACATAAGTTCAAACCCCTGTGACGAAGAACATATTCTCTGCCATCTCTAGTAGCTCCATTTCTCTAATCAAACAGTGACTGATTAAATGGTAACTTCCTCCAAGTCATAGATGAAGAAATTAACAATGACTAATATAACTTCCTGATGTTCATGCGGACAGAAAATTTCCAACTAACGTTGAAGAAATATTTTCTGACAACTGATGAGAATGGGGAAGAGCAAAGAATCTGAGCACTGGAGTAAATGCGACTGGTTTCCATTCTAACTCTGCAGCTTTGTAGGAGTTAGGGCTTAAGGAGTGCATCTGCTCCAAGGCCTACCTCTCTCATATGAATCACAAAGAAAATCACACCTGAGTCCTTCAGAGCTCTTGTGAGATCAGGTTGCAGAGTCTATAAAAGCCACAGCACAGTGTTGAAAACAAGAGATGTTTCAGAAAAACGACACTGTTAAAACAATGTTCAGTAAAACCTTGGTTTTAGAGCACAGTTCATTCTGGAGCTATGTTTGCAATCCAATGCACCTGTATATCAAAGAATTTCCCCATAAGAAATAACGGAAACTCAGATGATTCATTCCATAACCACAAATTATCAACATAAAACATTAAAGTAAAAATGTGTTAATATAAAAATGATTGCAATGCTGTAATATAATACAAAATATTAAGAACAATAAGCAAATTAACCTGCACTTACCTTTGAAACCCCTTGTGGCCAGTGTGAAGGGAACAGGAGTGCAAGGGTTATCACGCCGCATGACTTCCGCTATCACTAATGGAACCGGTGCACTCTATCGGCTCCATGGAACCCTTTCCTTTCCATGCACCCTCACGTAGGGCCCTATGCTGTGACTTTTGTCTCCTTTTGAGGATTTCCTGGAAATGTGACACTGCTTGACATTAAACAGATTTATCACTCATACTGCTACAGCTTAATTCAGGTGGTGCTTTTCTGCAAAATTTTGCAGTTTCCCATAGTGCACACAGCTCCCTATCCCCTTTGAAGTGAGGGACTCCCTACCTGCTTCTCTTCCTTCTCTGCAGATGATCTCTTTCATCTCTTCTCTTTCATAATCTCTTGATGTCGTGAGATGTTTACCCACAATCCCACAGTGAGAGAGAGAGAGAGAGAGAGAGAGGAACCATTGGCTGAATTGTGGTCATGTCATACAGGCATCACATACTTCTCATATTGCAAGGTATTGCACAGGCATTGTATTAAAACTTACTAGAAATGTTTGCTTGTCCTGTGAAACACAAAACAAATCACTCACAAGCCAAGGCTTTACTGTACTTTCCATTAAACCAACAGCGAGTTAACCAAAAAAGCATCTCCTAGTATTGTAACAGAAAGCCACATTTTATAATTGTAGCAAAACAACAATGAATTTTATTAGATGATAAAACGAGTTTGTCTATATTGGTAGCTTAAGACAAAAAATATTTTCTTTATCTTTCTATCTCTCTCTGTCTCTGTCTCTGTTTTTCTCTCCTACCCAGCACTAATACCACTAACTCAGCGTGAGATACTAAGTAGCATCTTGTTAATTACAACCATTCAGGCTTTACATATTAAAAAGATTTAAAATATTTTTCTCTAAACATACCAATATCTTACTAGACAAAAATAGCATAAATATAGAATTATTAGAAACAAACAGTAATACCAGAGTCACACATTAAAATGTGTTCATTTTGAGAAGGAGATATATAAGCTTTGCCTTAAAGGAAGAAATGCTGGAAGGAGGGGAAGAAGGAAGAGAGGGAAGAGAGAATACACCAAAGTGATATTGGAGTCAATTGAAAGAGTTCGCAGGGGCCCAAACTGGAACAATTTCAGCACCAAAATAAAATAGTTTAGGATTATAACCCAAAGTATAACATAATTATCCATAAAGAATAATTAATAGAGAAAAAAGAAGGAACAGAGGGAGGGAAGAAGAGATGGAAGGTAGGAAAGAGGGAGGGAAGAGGGGATGAATCTCCTGAAGAACTGCAAATAACTTATACAGACCTTCTGCCCTCAAGCAGGTGCAGGTTATCTTCTCCTTCGAAGTGTGAGGTTTCACACAGTGACTTCTTTCCTCTGAGCCCAGTATGAAGACAGCAAAAGAGTAATTTCTACTGAAATTTCTCTACCTAGATGATAAGGTTAACACTGTCAAGTGTAAGTCATATTGATTGCATGTGCCCTGGATAACCGAGGATGGAAATGTCACGCAAACTCTGTCTTTGACATGATAGCAGCTGAGCATGACAAAATCATCGGGCTGACCTCAGTAGAGGGATGTTCCACACATGCATCACTAAGGAGTTTCCAAACTGTCAGGATCATCAAAAACAAAAAAAGGTCCGTGACTCTGAGAAGGGTAAGAAGAACTTAAACAGCAATGATTACTCTCTGTGATGTGGAATCCCGATAGGATCCTGGGAGAAAAAGGATGTTAGAAAAAACAATAGCAATCTGAGTAAAACATGTGCTTTAATTAATAAAAATATATTGATAGTGCTTCATTAATTTTTTAAAAAATGTATGAAATTAAAGCCAGATGGTAACATTAAAAGAAACATATATAAAAATATTCTGCTATCTTTGCAATTATTCTACAAATCTGAAACTATTCTATAGTTCTAAAAAATTATTTTTAAAAATATTCATTTTAATTAGAACAAAAGGATAATTTTGAGAGGCCTAATTTTCCACATATTTTATTACCAAATTTTTTAAAAACTAGAGTTCAACCTTGATTAGGTACTCATATTCAAAAGGTGTAAATTTATGTAACTTTTCTAGAAAGCGGTTTGCATTGTGTATTACTTAAAAGATGAATTCATTTTAATTGAGATATCTCATTTATTCCTATAGTGCATATCATATAAATGTAAATATCTACAAGAAAGCCTCTTGTAGCTAAATGCTTATCTGTCCAAGATTAAATAAATAACAGTGTATCCACACCTGCAGTATGTAGTCATAGAAATATATATTGGAAAAAATATTCCCATATAATGGTTTTGTTAAAAGTACAGGATGATCCTACTTGTATAAGGCAATATGTTTCTATATATTAGACATACAAACACACACTTGAACATCTATATACAGATGTAGATGTTAATCAAAATATTAAGAGAAGCTAGAAAGAGTGGGATATACAATTATTATTGTCTTTATATCTTTCTTTTTAGTTGATTTTTATGAAGTAGTGATTCAAGTATTGACTCAAAGTGTTACCTTTTAAGTTGATCCTTATTAAATATTACATGCATGTGTCATGTCTTATCGACACATAGCTTTTGATTCTGCAGTGCTTAGATTCCCTTCTGCAAGGTGACTGAGGAGAGACGAGGAGAGAAGAGAGGAGAGGAGAAGAGAGAGGAGAGGAGAGGAGAGGAGAGGAGAGGAGAGGAGAGGAGAGGAGAGGTACCGATGTGAGCAGCAGGACGCATGTTGATCTGTTTTATTCCAGACCCAGAGTTGGAACCACCCAACATTAGTGTGGAAAAAAAACCAGATTGTAATAGCCTGTAATTGTTCAATTCTTGACTTTTTTATGTCCTAGCACTGTGTGTATTAAGCAGTGTAAGTAATCTCTCAGATCTTCAGTTTATCGCCTGTAAAACTGGATAACAACATTCACTTTGCAAAACCACGTGCAGAAAAAGATACAGACAAGGGGTATAACACAGAATAGATGCTCAAAAAATATTTCTACAATAAATGGATGGGGTGATTGTTAGAATGGTAATTGGCAGTTAAACAATACAATACGAAAACCATTTTTGTTGACATGTGAGTGGAATAAAAGCTTTCTGATTAGGAAAGATCTTTTACAGGGATTATTCATCTGTATATGTAAGACTGTATATGTTTTGCTCACTGCTAAGTGGTTTATCCCCTATCAGTCTGATCTCCCTCAAAAAACTTAACTCTTTTTCAAACATGTATTGTAAACTCTTGAAAAAACTGGAGATACATTGAAAAAGTTCTTAAGATAAATTATTACTTCCCCTATTGCTAAGTAAACATGGATAGTTAAGCTTTTAAATTTTATTAAATTTTTTTACCGATTTTAAAATTAACATTATTATTAATGATAAAGATATTTGGACACTCAGTGTTTGGCAATATTACATATGGAAAGATATTTCAATCTAATACAAAATACCTAGAAAATCTAAGGAAAAAATTGAAAACAAAGCTATGAACCACACACCAATGCTTAGAAAAATTGATATGTATTGAGAAAATGCTTAAAATTCAGAGTTAGTTTACCATTTTCCAACATTGTCTATCAATTACATAAATGCAACACATGAAAATGTTCATCCTTATTCATTTTTAAAAATGAGAGAATGCAATTTTAATTTAATAAAAGTCTCTAAACATATTTTTCCTAAAGATAAACATAATTATTTTTTTAAAAGAACCAAACCTGTGAAAGAAGAAAATGAATTGCAATTTCATAGCAGTTACACTTTCTTAAGTGAAAAATTTCCACAAGCTTGATGTTGAGGAATGAACACGAGCTCTTCTTAGAAACCAGTGCTGTGTTCTTATCTGCAACACCAATGCTTAAAACCCAGGACCTTTGTGACCGGCTCAGGGGTGGGTTTACATTGAAACTGTTATAAATTATTACAGAGGTGAAGCCAAGCCAAACAGTCCAACATAAATATATCTGCAGACACACTGGCTACCATATATTCTAAACACTGTCGGTAAATGAATAAACAGAGCTTTCTAAATCATTTAAGAAAATATATTTATTCACACAATCAATAATTTTTATTTTTCAGCTTAAGCCCCTCCAAAAGTTAAAAAAAAAAGAAAAGAAAAAAAGACCTCTTATATCTTATTTTTTGGAATCTATAAACATCCTAGATCCCTGGTTGCTGCCTCCCTGTGATAATGGCCAGAACTTCACACTTCTCTAAGTGATGTGTGAATGTTTCTCAGTGTGGATACTTGACTAATTTCTACTTGTTGAAACTGCTCCACCGCATTACACAAGTTAAATATTTGAGCCCCACAACCTCGGCAGACTGGCTGCTTCTGTGTGAAAGGACAAAGAATATAATACGACAGTCTGATCTTGCTTGGTTTAGTGGGAAAGCAGTGACACTGCTGGCTTGTCCCTGTGGGTGAATCATAGCCAACCAGAGCAGACCAAGTTTTGTGGTCTGGTTTTATTTGCCTAGTCATATAACTCAAGGCTTTAAGTCTGCACATTGTTGACCAAAACATTAATTGTGGCAAAATAGTTTGTGTCAGGACCGAAAAGGTAATACCAGAGTAACCCACATGTAGTGACCGTGAATTAGTTAAACAAGGGGGCATGAGGCTGGGTCTGTTGCCAGGGAAGCTCCTACCTTCTGAAACTGAAGTCGCTGGGAGGTCTGCCATTGAAGATGCTTAGGGATAAAGGAAGGTGTTTGCAGGCACGGGGGAGGCTGCAGGTTAACCTGGTAAGGATTAGAAGTCAGAGCTTTTCTGGATAATATTTCTTTTTTTTTCTTCCTTGTGTTCCAGTATTAATCAATGTAACTGTCTTTCTCTGTCATCTGTGTTTCCTTATCTGTTAAACAGAGTCAACGTGTGATCATCTGCAGCCCACTTTCCTGAAAGTAATTTGCCTTCAGCTTCCCTTTGGGGATAGGTAGTATCTATGGGGTTTTGATACAATCAATGTATGTTGGAAATAGGGAAAAAGCGCAAACTCAAATTGTCAAACAAGATATCACAAAATCTAGAAGATTTCTAAGGTGAATGTGAAAGGGAATTTTCTTAAAACAAGCACATTTGAATGAAAGGTGAACACAACAGTGCCAGGAGAAAAACTCTTTCTTCCTGTCTGTCTCATGCATTATTCAGAATACCCACTCTGAAGCTTTCCTGAAAACAAATCACACTGCCGTCCCAAAGCCTTCATCCCTCACTGCCCAGAGAGGCATCAAAACATCTGTGCACCAGATCAAGTTTCCAGATGCAAGAGAAGGCTGTTTCTTCCTTTAAACCGCCCAGAACTGGAAAGTGTGGAGCTACTTACTGGGACCCTGGCAATGGTGGCATATGTTGGTGGAAGACAGTGGAGACAGGGAACTGGAATTTCAGATCCATGATGTCACCTTGCACATGGCTCCTTAGGGCAAAAGTACAATAGACTGAGTGGAGGAGTACAACAGAGAGATTTCTTGGTCTGTCACAGTCCTGGACATCGGAGCCTAAAATCAGAGTATCAGCGAGATTGCTTGGTTCCTACGGAGCCTCTGAGGGAAAATCTGTCCCGTGCCTTCACTGGTGGCTGGAACCTGGCAGCACACGTTGGCTTACAGTGTAAGGATTGCAATCTCTGCCTCAGTTGTTACACAGCCAACTTTTCCTAGTGTGGCTCTGTGCTCTTTAATGAGAACAGCAAATATATTGAAGTCAGTTTATCACAATCCTCTGTGACTTCCTCTTAACTAAAATTACCTTGTTTCCAAATAAAGTCACATTCTGAGGTACTAGGAGTTGCAATTTTGCAAGATTTGAGTATATCTTTTGGAGGGGTCAAATTCAACACCTGGGCTGAAAGTATAGCCAGTGGTCAGGCACTTGCCTGGCATGGTCATGGCCCAGGATCAAGTTCCTGGAAAAAAAGAAAGAAAGGTATAAAAGCCTCAACTTGTAATATCAATCAGTTCGTATGCCATGCTTCTCTAAGTCTGTACGAGTGCTTCTTAAGTCCTAGAAACACTCTCCACCAGCAGTTTTTAAGTATAGACCTGTGGCTTGCAGAATGCTCCTAGGAGATTTATAAAATTAAAACCACTTCTGCAATACTATTGCTTCACTCTTTTACTGTTGTGTTTTTGTTTTTGTTTGTTTTGGGAATTTTTTTTGAGTGGTTTGTGATCTTTTTTTCAGATTCATATGACATGATTATCTCATTGAGATCCAGTGAAATGTGCATTTATTTTATTTTCTCGAGTTTTCTGACACTATAGTGTTAGAAAATAAACTCGTACATTTTCAAAAGTTAACTCAATCGTTCGTATTTGGACCGTGCCCTTATTAACTAACTGCTCTTGACTGTCCCTGTTATAATCCTTGTCAACTCATTGCTATCAAATAATTATTTGTTTCAAATTTCAAATTATTTTCATAGCTACGTATCAGCACAAGAAATGAGTACATTTTCTTGTATTTACTTATGCTGTTTTTTAGGAAAATCATTGACTTAAAAAGGAAGATTAGAATCTGTTATATTATTATTTGAACCTGTGTATTGTGTATCAGCTACATCTGAACATTTCGAAAAAAAATGCAAATGACATTTCAGAGTTTGCCAAGCAATTCAACAGAGGAAGGCACATCAGAAGAATTAGAGAAAATTGTAATCTGAGGAGATTACATAGAAAAACTATCAATAAAAGATGAGACTATGACAAAAAGGTATTTTGCTTAACCATATCTTACACAGTATACCATTATGATGTCAATAAAGTGGAGGTGCCATTTCAAGAACACAGTTTAAGAAAAAAAAACTATTTTAAATAAAGACACAACAAATTCCTCCACTAATGATGATGAGTTAAAGTTTTTCATTGGAACATTTTTTAAAATAAATTATCTGAAGCACTGACCAAACAAAAGCTAAAAGTCTTGAACGAAAAATCACAAAAAGAAATCACAGCACTTTCACTTTCTATCAGCGCAGTAGCTTGTCAAATTAAAGATGTAGGTGCGCATACCAAGACTGAGTCAAATCTGAAATGACCACTCCCAAAATTGCTATGCATAGTTAATGCAATTCCAATCAAAATACCATTTGCATGCCTCACAGAACTAGAGAAAACTTTCCTAAAACTCATTTAGAACCAAAGAATCCTAGAATAACTAAATTCTTGGCAACAAAGGCAAAGCAGAGGGATATCACAGTTCCTTACTTGAAATCATATGACAAAGCTACTGTGATAAAAACAGTGTGATACTGGAAAAAAAAAGGCAGATCTGAGGATCAAATGAACAGACCAGAAGATTCAGAAACAACTCCAAACACACATGGCTGGAGATGTAGCCATGGTAGGATGCTTGCCTAGTATGTGCAAGGCCCAAGGCTCAATCCTTAGCAACATCACACACGCACACACACACACACACACACACACACACACACAGAAACCTCCAAACACACTCAGCCACCTTATCTTTGATGAAGAGGTCAAATACCTTCACTGGAAGGAAGACAGCCTTTTTAATAAATGGTGCTGGAAAAACTGGCTTTCCATATAGTGAAGGCTAAACCTAGACCCATTTCTATCACCATGCACTAAACTAAAATGGATCAAATATATATAAATATTAAAACAGAAACACTAAATCTGATGGAAAAAAGAATAGATACAGTTCCTAGAGACATAGGTGTAGGCAAAGATTTCATTAACAAAACCCCAGTTACACAGGGAATCCTATAAAGAATCAACAACTAGAATCTCTTTCTATTAAAAAGTTTTTGCACATCAAAAGAAATCACCAGCAGAAGGAAAAGATTACCCACAGAGTGGGAAATATTTCTAGCCAGTTGTCCCTCAGACAAAGGATTACTATCTATTCTTATAAAGAATTGAAAAAAAGCGTATCCCCCAAATTTAAAGACCCAATACAAAACTGAGCATTTGAGTTGAATAGATACTTCTCAAATGAAGAAATATGAATGGGCAAATAAATGCATTAAAAAAATGTTCATTCAAGAGATACAACTTTAAAAATGGCTGAAATTCCATCTCACTCAAGAAAGAATGACTACCATCAAGAAATAAATTAATAACAAACTCTGTTGGAGCTGTGGAGAGAAAGGAGCCTTTCTCTACTGTCAAGGGGAAAACCACTATAGAAATCAGCATGTAGTTTCCTTTAGAAACTAGGTTTGGAGGTCCCCTTCCACCCAGCTCTTCTCTTTATGGGATCTTCCCAGAAGAATTAAAAACATCTTACAAAAGTTGTATCTGTGCACCCATGTTTATAGCAGCGCAGTCTGTAATAGATAAATCTTGGAAATAGTCCAAATACCCATGAACTGAAGAATGGATGAAAAAAGATGTGTTTTTTTTAATACAATGGAATACTACTCAGCCATAAACAACAATAAACTTGAGAAATTTCTAGGTAAATGGGTATACCTTGAGACCATACACGTAAGTGAAATCAGTGGGACACAAATATCATCACATTATTTCTTTGGTACAAGAAACTGAAGAGTAAATCATGATCAAACTATGCAATCAATATTGTGAGATAAGAAGAAATTTTTCAAAAAGAAAGGAAATAAGGAGGAGGAAGGGGGAAAGGAAGAAGGGAAAAGAAAAATAGCTATAAATATAGGACATTTTTAAAGGAAAAGAAGCCAGTTTCACTTCAGAATAACTTTGATAAAGAGCTTAGTAATTAATTTGATGAATCTAAACTCTTATATTTTAAGTTTTAATATGTGAAAGGGAAAGTGCATAGCACATGTCAGACATTGCTGACAAAGTTGGTCATGATGGCAATAAATATTAAATCTTAGCATTAATTTAATAGATCTGAGTATTTCAACAAATTAGTATATTTTTCAAATGACCATTGTACAATATTACAAATTCAAACATGGATGAAATAACTATTCAAAGATCAAATTAAATTGTTGGATTTTAATATAATAGAAAATCAAAATTTTATCAGTGCAGTTTCAGGTTACACAAACATTTTAGAAGCTTCTATCTTCAGCAAACATTGTTTTAGCATCAAGAAATCCACAGTTATTAGAAAAGTTAATAATAATGCCTGTTGGATTTTCACATTTTATGTGTGTAAAACTGCATTTTCTGCATAGATTTAAATAAAATGGCACAGCAAAGTAACTGAATAGAGAGGCAGGTAAGAGAAGAGCTACTGTCTATTAAGTTAGATGTTAAAAATGTTTATCAAATTGTAGAAAAAGTTAGAGCAACATTTTAGTAAAGAGATTTTATTTTACAAATTATAGATTTTTTAAATTAAAATGGTATATTCATATTTTATTACTTAAGATGTTAATAAACTTCGTAAAATATCAGTGATGATATGTAATGATGACATATACAAACACAGCGAGACATCTCTCTGGTACCCTCAAAGATTTTTAAGACTAAAAAAGAAGCTGAAATTGAAACATTTGTGAACTACTCATGTAAGCAATGATAATCCTAGTTTATTCCTTTCCTTGATCTTTGAATCTAGCTTGCCTTGATTTAGTTTCATACTCTTAAATTCATAGCTAAGCCCTGCTATTACTGCCCATGCGTGGGAGAATCACTGTATCACAGTTTAGAGTGCTTGATTAGAAGAGGGGAGGTGAAGAAGGAAAAGCGAAGAAGTGAGAAGAGAGAGAAGAAAGAAGGGAAGTGCTATTAGTATCACTTCACACACTGTCTTCCCTGCTCTCATCTCCCTCCACAATGCAGAAACTATAGGGTTACCACGGGAGGCACAGGGAGCTCCCAGAACCCAGACCCACCTCTTGAGCAAATATCTGTTCTTGCCCATTTGCGTTGTATGCTGCTTGGGGGTAAATATTTTTAATATCACTGTAGTGCAAGGTATTGTTAAGATTAAGTAATACAACGTAGGTAAAGTACTCACAAATGAATTGATGCATAAATTCACTCAAAGTGTGTTACATAACACAATCACTGTGATTTCTCCCTCATATTCCTTGATCTACCTCTTTGTAGCATGCCTACATTTTGCCCTATCTTTTCACATGGTTTGTGACCAGTCCTGACTCATGCAAGCACAGCTGAAAACAAAATTAGCATATTCCCAGAGTGGTTTGCTTCAAGATGCAAACCAACACCTTTCAAAGGAGTCCAAATAAAGTGTTCAGGGCATAGGCATACCTTCTAAGCATTAGCTTTTGTTGCCTTTTGCCAGTTGCAAAAGGAAAAAGAGCAAACTTGCAAAAATACCCCCTAGAGACCTCCTGGTATTTGAGCTTGACTCAAGGCAGAACATATGAAAAGCCCTGTGTGAAACCTGCTTTTGGAGAGAGACCTCTAGCCAGCAGAGACTGCCCCACTACTCTTCATAAAGCAAACAAGCTTCGGAAAACCTGGTCACTCTTTCCTGAAGCAACTCGCATTCCAACCCTAGGAATTTGACTTATTACTAATACAATTTTCTTCATGAACAGATGTTGGGCACAAAGAATATCCCAACCAGGGCAATTCAGATCCTCAGTTCTTCCTATTTTACTTAAGATGTACGTGTATTTACACAAAAGTTTGGGCAACATTAAACCACAGCTAGTCGTAAGGTGCTGGGCGTTCTGGAATAACCCATCCTTTGCCACTTGAAAGGCATCTTCTGGGCCAAGAAGCAGCCAAAGGAGTTTCCGGTTCACTTGGAATCCAAGGCTTGAGCACAACATGGCTTTTTGCTTTTTTTTTCCCCGCTACCCGTTCAAGCAACAGACAAGCTGAGACATTAAGTATTTTTCCATGGTTTTCCACAAATGCAAACTGCAAGTTCTGCTGGCATAGAAATGAGGCCTCACAGTTTACATAGAGTTCTCTTACCTGTTTCCTTATTTCATCTTTGGACGAGCCCTGAAAATGAGAAAAAGAGAGAATCCAGTTGCTGCAAGATAAAAAGCAAAAGCAACTGACATGAAAAGAGCTGAGCTTAAGTCCATTAGCTTTGTATCTCATACTAGTGAAGCGTTAGGTCATGTGTGAGAGACAAATAAATCTGAAATAATCATGGCTCAGGCTAGTTGTAAGTGTGCTTAGCTCTAATGTAACAGAGTCCAAACATCAGCATTCAAAGACTGGGAAGATGAATGTTTGATTACCAAAGACCTAAGCTTTGTGTATTTTATTATTTTTGTAATCCTCAGGGTGTAGGTCCAACCTCCTATCTTAAAGAAGTTGCATGGAATCCAGCCACGATTTCCGCATGCTATTCCTAAGAAAGGAAGCAATTAGAAAGAAGAAAGGGAGCAGAGGGAAAGAACTACTTCCTCTACTCATGAACAGCAGCATGTTCTGTCATTTATGTCCCACTCAGCAGAACGATGACCTGCAGAGAAGTTGGGTCCTGCACAAGGCTATGTGACCAACTAAAATCACAAATTCTACCATCAATCCAGATGGAACAGTGCATTTGTAACAACAACCCACAGTACAATGTCTGCTGCAAATTCAAGCAAAAGTCACATGGCCTCTCTGAGCCTATTTTTGATTTGTAAAGACTTAAATCCTGATCTCGTAGGCTGGCCCTTGACCAGGTTAGAAGTTGGCCTTACCAGTCATCAGCTTTGATACAGATGGTGCCTAGAACGGAGATGATTTTCTTGGTATAGGTGAGTTTTAAAGGCCCAAAGGAACCAGAATCCAAGAGGAGGATGGATATCTCAGTGCCAAAACACAAGGTCAGCAGACAAGCTTTTAGGATGAAGATGGAAATAAAAAGTTAACACAAAAGAAGTAAAATCAAACTAAAGTTAATATGAGCAGTCGAGAAGGACAAAGCTAATGACTGAATTTGAATGATTTGAATGATTCCATGAAAATACATACATGTAGTAGTACTGAATACTCTTTTTATTAGATGTTGGTTTATAGAGGTTTGTTTGGAGATAATCCACTAGGTTTTAAAGTCCAGAATGAGTGCAGGCAAGAAGTATTCTACATAAAAATATTTCCCTGTTCACCACTGGAGTTGTGAGCTAGCTAGCACCACTCCAGTGTAAAACTGTGTGACTAGTAATGTGACGCAGGATAAGTCTGTGATTAAGAGGGCAGGCACAGAGGAAATTCACTTGATTCCTACCTCTGCCATTGGTTGGGGGTGTGTTACTGGCCATGTGTCTAAGACTTTCTTTGATACAGTGTTGCTGTTTGACAAAAGAAAAAGTAATAGTCATGAAATTAAGGAAGCAGGTACATGTAAAGGCTTAGAGTAGTACTTGGAATACAGCAAGTCCCTAATATATATTACCTAGTACCATTATAAAGGTTACTGCTGTCACAAGAAAAACAATTACCCAGTTCACCTGCATAGTTCTAATTCTTGTCTCCACCATCCAGATCTTTGACCAATGCCATTTTCGGGCAACTGTCACACACCAAGCCATAGAGAGCCACTCAGGCATCCACTGCTTGTTTCCTGTGAGTAGCCCTGTAGCTTGTACTACTGTCATCAGAAGGAAGTGATTCTTCATGCAAGTTCACACTCTTGGCAAATGCTAGACACAGAGACTGGACGAGGCCCTGCTGACTGTTCTTTCCACCTCAAACTATTTTTATATTCCTTCCGGATGTTTTCTACTTATTTGTTTCTTTTGCCTCTCTGGTTGTAAGAAAAATTCTTTGAAAAGGAATTTTGCCTAATTCTTACATTCAGGATAAGGCAGAGGTGTTTTCATGTATAACACATGGGTTCATCTGGTGTGACCTTTACCTAACTCCAGTTTTAGCTCTTGCCCACAATTTCCCTTAGCATTTTGTCACTGATACAATTTCATCTCTTTCCTGAATTTTGCACTACCCCTGAGGGACGTTATCCCCTCTCCATAACCACATTTCTCTGACCTCATAATTTATTCTGTCTTTAACTATCTCTGTGCCTCGGTGCCCTCTGTAGATTTCAAACTTCATTAATATCACATCAGAAAGTTAGGAGAAGAAAGATAACAATCAATGACTACAGTAAGACCCATTGCAATAAGTTTCTGAAAAATAAATTAAAAAATGCTTTAGTTACAGCATTTCTGCATTACTATAGACTTGGAATAGAATTTGCATTTACTTCTAAGTGTCAACTTCACCCAAATTTCCAAAGGGGTTCTCCATTGTTAAACATTTATTCACCTCAGATTCTGTTTCAAAGTTACACTAGACAAGCTGACCAAAGAAGATGCAATGATTTTTTTTATTTTTTTAAATACAATAATATCAAACACAACACACTAGTATAAAACCATTCAAGAGAATGAAAGAATTACAGGACATTCTAAATTGAATAACTATGATCAATAACTACTATAATATATCATTTTCTTTAAAAAGATTTGCTTATAATATCACACATATTAAAATCCCAATAAGGCACAACATGATAGAACCAATGGTAATAGCAGAGTAGAAGCATGGTAGGACTTCTAAGGAAGACGCTATTAAATCAGCAATGGCTGTCATAATGCTTTGTTTTCTTCAAAACAGCTGTTCATGCCATCACACATAGTAAAGTCAAACAAAACAGAATAAAACCATTCCAACTGATGAATGAAAACATTGAAAGGCTTCAAAGCAAAGAAATGGGAAATCATGATTACCATAAAATCTTATATACTCTTACCAACTCTCATACTAGGGAGACTATATGGTATTTACCCTTGTGAGTTTGGTTTATTTCGCGTAAGAGAATGGTCTCAAGTCGTGTCCATTTATTTATAAATATCTCAATGTGATCATTCTTTATAGCTGAGTAGTACTCCATTGTATAAAAATGCCACAACTTTTTTATCCATTCCTCAGTTGATGGGCACTTAGGTTGTTTCCAAGATCTGGCTATTACAAATTGTGCTGCTATAAACATGGGTGCACATAAATCACTG